>PVIY010005666.1:0-92814 GCA_004026745.1 Myrmecophaga tridactyla | reverse complement strand
CACTCCCTTTTGGCTGATTACAAATGGATTCAGCTGTGGATGCAGCTGATGTGCTCATGACCTAATCCTGTGAAATGTCCTCATTGCAACAGACAGGCCAGCGCTTGCCCAATCAGATAAACAGGTACCACAACTTGGCCAAGTTGACACGTGTCCCTAACCATGACAGTTGTTTTGAGTCTTCGAAGTCAGTTATCCTATCCTCCATATCACTTATTCTTTCTTCTGTCTCTTCAAATCTGGTGTTGTGTACCTCTAATATGCTTTTTACTTGGTCAACAGAGTCTTTAATCTCTGTGATAGCCACTATTTTCTTATTTATTCTTTCAAATTCCTCTTTATGCTCTACTATTGTCTTCTTGATCTCCTTTATATCATTTGCTATCCCACTTATTTTATTAAGTAGAGCTGTATGAACATCTTTGATTAGTTGTTCCAACATCTGTGTCTCCTCTGGTGTTTCAATTTGGTCATTAGGCAGGGCTATATCTGTCTGCATTGTGATATGCTTAGTGATCTGCTGTCTTCGTAGCATGTAAATATTTTGATTGATTTACTTTGGGAGTTGATTTCTTTCAGTAGTCTAAGGCCTTGTGTTTGCCAGCTGGTTGTACAGCAGGGAGCAGGGTATGGGGTGGGGCAGTCAGTGAGGTGATTTGTTTCAGGGCAGGTATAGGCACAGGTTGGGGATGTTTTGCTGATGCTTGTGAATGTGGGCGCCCAGTGGCCAGGGAGGATGTAGCTGCGCAGGTGCGTCGGTCTGGGGGGCATAACCCTTGTGTGTGCTTGTCTAAGGCACAGGGCCCTTTGTGCACAGCAAGTTAGCATTATGCTTTCGTGGATTGGGGGCAGATGTGATGTGGCTGTGCAGGTCAGCACTTTCTCAGAGCTGGGAAGTGCGGCTGAGGGCGGTGTGTATGCACATTTCTAGGACTACTGTAAACTGAGGTTCCCAGAGCTGAATGATGTGATTGGGAGCCCATGCGCATGCGTGGATCTAGGAGTGCCATAAACTGATCTGCAGAACTCAGGGGGGTGGGGGTAGCTTGGGTATGGAGGTTAGTGTCCACAGCCTTTATGCGCTGGGAAAAGCCTGCAAAGAACAGGGAGGGGGAGGTAGTGCTCAGGAGGGGTGTAGGAGAGGTGGGTTGGGCTTCACTTAGGGTGGGGGGGGCAGTTACGTGCACTAGGAACTGGTGGGTGGGGGCACCTGGAGTGTGGGGAATGGGAATGTGTGACTGGGTTAAGGTGCGTGGGGTGTGGGGTGAGTTGCTGGTCATGGGGCTGCGCTGGTTAGGGTAGCACCCTGAGGAAAGTGGCTTGGATTACTTCCTAGTCCCCAGCATTCCCACAGGCTCCGCCCCTCCACGCTAGGCTCCAGCTTTCTTCCTCTCAGTTCCTTGGCCTTTGGAACTAGGGCTGCCTTATGTGGTGCAGAAGGCTCTCCCAGTCAACCGCATTCCCGAATTACTGCCTCAGTTGCCCTCCTGTCCCTTCTCTAATTTTTCTGTGGAGCAGGGCTAATCTCGAGTTACTCTATTCAGCCATCTTCCCGGAAGTCCATGTCAGTGGTTCTTAATTTTGGATACACACTGGAATTATCTGGAAAGCTTTAAAAATACACTGATGCCTGGGTGCCACTCTCAGAAATTCTTATGTAATTGATCTGGGAGCAGCCAGGCAAGGTATGGGGGATTTACAAAGCTTCAAAAAGGATTGTAACGTGAGAACCACTGTTTTGGGTGAGGTGAAAAGGATGCCAGCTATAACAGTGAATTGGGCCACAGCTTCCCTTCCATTTGAGAAACATTTACCAAAGTCATTGCCTCTTTGCCTTTGGCCTACATTTAATGTTTGCATTACAACGTTAAAATTATGCTTGACACATTTAAAATATAACAATGTGTTTCTTCTTAGGAAAAAGGCATAGAAGTGATGCAAATATCTGGCTTTGTACATCAGAATAATTCTTAGTCATGAATATGCAATGTGCAGATGTGTTTTACATTGCTATGTCATTTCCGAAGATGCTCAACAGCTGAGGTGGTTTCAAGCTGTATGCACCCTAGAAAAATATGTTCTTAAATCTAATCTATTCCTGTGGATGTGGATCCATTGTAAGTAAAATCTTTTGATCAGACTACTTTAGTTAAGATGTGACCCACTTCATTCAAAATGGGTCTTAATCTTAATATTGGAGTCCTTTGTAAAAAGAATGAGGAGAAAGAGAGAGAGAGAGAATGAGAGTGCCATGGAAGAAGCTGAAAGCAATGAAACCCAGAAGAGAAGGGAGAGACCAGCAGATGCCACCATGTGCCTTGCCATGTGGTAGAGGAGCCAAGGGTCAACAGCAGCCAGTCTCCAGGAAGAAAACATCAGCTTAATAATGCCTTGATTTGGACATTTTCCTGGACTCTAACCCTGAGCAAAGAAATTCCCATTGTTTAAGCTGAACCATTTCATGTATTTGCTTTTGGCAGCCTAGGAAACTAAAACAACAGCTTGAGGATTTCCTTTTCTGCTTTCATTGTGGGTATGTCAGAGTTTGGGGGAAATTTACTATCTAGGAACAGAATTTGGAATTTTATGCTGTGTTTCTTGGTCTATATCAGAAGCAACAAGTTTCCCCATAGGATGGTGCCAGGTTTAGGCATCAGTCCTTTGAGACTATCGAATTGATTTTAAATGGAACTGAAATACTGTCATCTGTCTGGTCACAAATCAAATCTGAATCCTCCCTTCTTGAGTATCTTTCAACATATTTCAGTTTCAAGGAACTTCATTTGAGCCTTGGGCAAGCAAGCTATTAAATGGATTTCTGATGCACAGACTTCCAGGTTTGGAGAAATGAGTCACCTCTCTCTTAGAAAATCAGAATAGGAAGAAACGCTCTCATTTCTCAACAAATGGAAGCAATTTTAAAAGATGGTCCCATGAAGGGGCCCAATGCCCTCTAGAGCAATGCTGATCAGAGTGTAGTCCCCCTATTGGCTGCTGGTCCCTGGATCATTTGTTACTGGTCCGTGAGGAGATAAGGAGTTT
Organism: Myrmecophaga tridactyla; assembly: GCA_004026745.1. Lineage (NCBI taxonomy): Eukaryota > Metazoa > Chordata > Mammalia > Pilosa > Myrmecophagidae > Myrmecophaga > Myrmecophaga tridactyla. The sequence goes on along the minus strand of PVIY010005666.1, from coordinate 89,772 downwards.
GTACCAGAATGGAAATCAACAATGTCACTTAACACACTATTTAGTTCAGCTGATAAGTTTTCATAGCAAAACTTTCTCAATGAAGGGAGCAGCATATTGATTTACATTTTGATACAAATTCTGTGTATTGATCAAGGACCAGCACTCTGAGCTACATTGGTGTTTCTCTAGGGGCAGTTTGGAAATTAAGGGGATTGTGAATTGGAAATGTGACTGACTTTTCCAGAGGTACAGAAGGTCTCATTCTAGCCTGAGTAGATTCAGTCATTACTGGATTTCTGTAACAAGACACCTTATGTAGTTCTGATCAGTATTTTTGCTAAAGGGTTAGTAAATTCTAGACAGGCAGCCCAGACTAGGTAATGTCTTAGACAGAATGACTGTAAGGAGGGCCCATGTCTGCTAAAATAGGCTTGGTCAGAATTTTTGCCAGTTGCCAAATAAGGCAGTGAATATGAATTCACTGAAATCCCTGGAAGAAAATGATGTGTCCCCAAGCTAATAAATGGACTTTTCTCTTCCTGCAGAACGCTCTGAAATCAGTTCACAGAGTCACAAACAACAGTAATTTGTATTGCTTCACACACAAAAAATGATAATTGTATCCATTTTGGTAGCATTTGCTTTTGAATGATTTCACTTTGTGAGAAATGGAATGACTGAATAGCATTCTAATGTTTTAGCTCCAATGTAACAACTAAGAGAACTGAGCAAGACCATGACTTCTTGTTGATCACCAGTTTCAGACCCAAACCTGAGAAAGAACATCTATGTGCTTAGGTAGAAGGAGTGTTGATTGTATTTTTGAAGTGGTTCTGGATACAGTGCAATCTGTCACACCACTGCCCTGTATTGGTCTTTGAGGTGAGCTGCATTGTGAATACTAATCACCAAATCATTCTACGTAAATCATTGATCCTAAAATGCCCATTTTTTTTTTTTGCATGTTAACATATAATAAATTAAATCTTATTTAGTCAGAGTTTTGGTGGGAAAAAAGGGCAAAACTCAACTGGGAGAATTAAGGAGAGTATAATGGACTGTTTATAAAGGTGTGAACAGGGGGCGGGCCACAGTGGCTCAGCAGGCAGGGTTTTCACCTGCCATGCTGGAGACCTGGGTTTGATTCCTGGTGCCTGCCCATGCAAAAAAAAAAAAAAAAAAAGTGAAACCTTTTGAAGCTGGCAGCATCAGGGGACAGTTACTACCTTAGGCCTGAAGTAACCTTAGGGTTACTGGAACTCAAAGAGGACAATGGGTATAGTTTAGGAGAGAACATCCAATGAGAGCTGGGTCAGAGGAACACAACCTTTAACAGTCTTTACTCAGCAGGAAAGGAGCATGGGTAAAAAATACCCTGACATTTCTCTCATCCTGTCCTCTAATCTCTCACCATTGCTTCCAACTGGCCACACCCAATTAAAAACCAGAGGCCAAAGGGTGAAACACAAAGCAGTTTGGAAATTTGTAGAGAGTGGTTTGGAGGGACAAACAAAGAATATCCAGCATAGTCTATTCCTTAGCATTATTTTTTTTTCCTTTGTCTGGATAAAAGTATCATGTAACCAGCACAGAGGACACAGAAATTCCCATCAGCTACTGCAGATGTTAGCAAACCATAGAAAACTACAGACTTTGGAGAAAGTCTGATTGTACCAACACCTTGTTTTTGGACTTCTAGCCTCCAAAACTGTGAGACAATAAATTTCCGTTTGTTAAGATGTTCTAGTTTGCTAGCTGCCGGAATGCAATATACCAGAAACGGAATGGCTTTTAAAAAGGGGAATTTAATGTGTTGCTAGTTTACACTTCTAAGGCCGAGAAAATGTCCTAATTAAAACAAGTCTATAGAAATGTCCAGTCAAAGGCATCCAGGGAAAGATACCTTGGTTCAAGAAAGCCGATGAAGTTCAGGGTTTCTCTCTCAAGTGAGAAGGCACCCAGCGAACCCAGTCAGGGTTCCTCTCTCATCTGGAAGGGCACATAGCAGACACGGCATCATCTGCTAGCTTCTTCTCCTGGCTTCCAGTTTCATGAAGCTCCCCAGGAGGCATTTTCCTTCATCTCCAAAGGTCACTGGCTGGTGGACTTCGGCTTCTTGTGGCTATGTAATTCTGCTCTGCTCTCTTGGAATCTCCTCATTCTCCAGAATGTTTTCTCTTTTGTAGGGCTCCAGTAAACCAATCAAGACCCACCCAAATGGGTGGAGACATGTTGTCACCTAATCCAGTTTAACAACCACTCGACTAAATCACATCATCCAGGAAGATGATCTGATTATAGTTTCAAACATACGGTATTGAATAGGGATTATTCTACCTTTATGAAATGGGATTTAGATTAAAACATGGCTTTTCTAGGGGGCATACTTCCTTTCAAACCAGCACATAAGATAACTAGTTCGTGATATTTTTTATAGCAATCCTGGCAAACTAAGACAGCATCATATATTAGTTTGAAGCTAATTAGTTGGCTGCTGGTTTAAGGCACATGCTAAATCATGTAGATATTACCAACTGTAACTGAATTTTGAGCAAGCCATTCCATTGTTCCATCAAGCCAGCTATTTCTGGGTGATGAGGCATGCGATGAATTCTATAGCAATGAATTCTATAGCATGAGCCCACAGATGTGCTTTCTTCATTGTAAAATGGTTTCTTCATCGGAGGTGATATTACATAGGGTATTCTTTGAGTGTAAGAATTGTGATGTATTCACATGATAGGGAGAATAGGAAATCTTAATTTTCTTATGTAAGGGCAACATCATCTTTCTTGCTCTTTGTTATGGTACACTCCAGAGGGATCTTGCTTGTCTTGATATCATATAGAATGGCATGCTGGTCCATTATACTGATGACATTTAGCTGTTCCAGATGTGGTATCTTCTTTTAAAGAGCAAAACAATAAAGCCCGTAATACCTGCTATCCATCTATTGACAGGGAAAATTCTTTCTTTTTAATCCCTTTTTAATTTAATCAGCAAAGTTAATCTGAAGCAGGGGTGTCTGCTGTAGAGAGTACAGGGAAACTTCTTAATGGGACATATATCTTTAAATGACTATCTGCCCATTCTAAGAAATCTAAAAGGGAAAACTCTTGATTTCTGACTTCCTGATGCTTCTTCTAGGGCATGCATATCAGAAGACCTTTCATTTTCACTCATTCATCCAAGTAAACAAACATTGACTAAGTAACTATTACTTGCCGAGGGCTAAGGATGGTTCTCAAATATGCAGACAACACAACCTTAAATTTTTAAATTGAGAATATGTTTCCTAAGACCACTTCTTGTACCAATTGCTGTATTAATCATGGATCTATCAGGAAATATTGAAATTGTGACATTGAAGAAAGATTAATTAAATGACTATAAATGTGTGGTCAGGGTCAAGGGAAAGTAACAAGGGACAACGAAGCTAGTAACAGTTGGGAGCCTTTACCACTCATAGGACTAAAGAGGTGAAGGAAGGGGCTGGATACTATAGCCATGGCTGTAGGAGAAAGTCACTTGACAGGAACTGTGGCCTATAGAAGAGGAATGTAATCATTGTCACTTTGTGACCCAGCAGGAGAGCCAAGGGAATAACTAATCCTTTCCTCCCACCATACAATCTCCTACTGGTATCTTTCTTTGGCCAAACCTAACCAAAAGCCAGAGGGCAAGCCCTCATTGATACAGTCCACCAATGTTAGCCTCTTGGGGGATAGAGCAATGTGGAGAAGGGAAAAGAGAATATAAGCAGGGTCCAGTGTAGAATATCCAGAACAACATTTTACAGTTATAATTGGCAATATTTTTTTTCTTTCTTACTGGTTGCATATCACCATCAATGGCATCTTAGAGTAAGTTAATTCCAGCATGTATAAGGTGTCACAGAACTTTAGAGCTTGAGGGGATCTTGGATACCAGTTAGTTCAAGGCTCTCATTTTACAGATGAGAAAATTGAGACTAAGAGAGAGAAAATGTCCTACTCAAAATCCACAGCATGTAGCCGAGCTGTGAGGCAGAGCGAGGTCTCCTAACTATCAAACCAATGTTCTTTATAATATATCACACACTTTCAATGTTGGGTTAAGAAAAATGTACTACTGACTCAAGCCTCACATTTTTCACTGTTCTAAACCAAGCTTGAGTTCAAATACTTTTCTCTATACCTGCTCATCATTGGCAACACAAGTGCTGAATTTTAACTGAATATAGAATAGAGTTACACATCACTACCTAGAAGATATTTGACTAGTATTATGGAATAAAGCTTTTAGGGATTTAATGTCAGTTCTACTTCCTCAGATTTAGAGGAGATTGCATATAGATTTTATTGATCCTCATTGCATTCAGCAGGTTGGCAGAATAATCTGAAATTAGAAAAAAATCCAGGTTTTTCATTCCCAAGTACTCTGAAACAAAGTCTCAGAACAACACAAGAAAATAGATTGGTTCTTAGCAATCAAATATGTGTGTTCATGGAGAATAAAAATTGTGAAAGAAAAAGAGCTCAAAGAAAAGACTGATAAATGGAGTGTGTTATGCCAATGGTCACATCAATCACAACTAATGGGCAATAGTACTAGTAACCTGCCATGGTCTCTACACCAATGCTTCTCAAAGTTTATTGTGCTTGTGAATCACCTGAGAATTTTGTAATTATGAATACTGTGAGGTTTGGACTGGGGTCTGCATTTCCAATAAGTAATGCCAAGGCTGCTGATTCATGAATCACACTTTAAGAAGCAAGTCTCTAGCTCATGTTAAGCACAGGATTTCTATCTGGGGTGCAGTTTAGCAAAATTCAAAGATCATGGGCTTAGAATCTGAATTGTGGAGCTTCATGTGGAGTGTGGCTCTGTTAAATACCAGCTAGGTAATTTGAGAAGGCTACTTAACCTTTCTGAACCTGTTGTGGTGTCTTTTTTTGCCATTTGTCTTCTTAAACATGGGTAAAAAAAATAGTCAACAATTTGTAAAGCAGTTGACACATAATAGTTGCTCAATAAATGTCACTCTGATCCCTTCTTTTGTCATTACCATAGCTTTATTCAGGGGAGGGCAAAGGGAGCAATGGCACCAGGGTTCAGACTTATGGGAAGATTAATGAGGAAAAAAAAAAAAGAAGGGACAGATTCAAGAGTCAATCAACAAGAAGAGTTGTTTAGCATCATCCTCACCCTTAGAACCAGAAACCAGACACTTATCCAATCTGTGTATCCAATCAGCAAATATACTTTTCTATAAAGACAAATAATTACAACACAAGAGAACATACAATCAGTCTTCAAGGACTTAAGGAATAACTTATAATAGAACACATTAGAGATATTAGGAAAGTGAATTTAATGAAAAAGATGTTACACTTTGCAGTAAGTACAGGTTGGCTCAAAGGTTTGGTCTGGGGTACATAGAGAAGCTTAAAAGTAGGCATGTTAAATGCTTAAGCATTGCTACTAATTTTGCACTCAACATCACAAGACAAGTAATGAGGAGCAGTTGCCTGTAGCCAACAGCAAAAACAAAACACTAGCAAAATGAATGCAAAGCTCCCATAATTTCCAGAGAATTAAAAAAGCTGTTATCGTTGCTCAGAGTTCTTCCTTCCTTTTCTCTCTCTTTATTTAGAAAGAAACACAAGAAACCAACTTCCCATAGAGCAGGATTGGGAGAGTAAATCTGCAGCTGAAGCACTTTGGTGCCAGGGACTAAGTGGTCAAAGCAGAAATACATACTCAATGTAGGTGACCCAGTCTCTAGCAGAGACTGAAACATTGCCTAGTGCATTTGAAGAGCTGGGCCAATACTTGGACAGATAATATGTTGCCCCTCCAGATGTTCTTTAAATATTTGTACAATATTCATTTTGTGGAACAAGTCCATGGGAGAAGAGATACAAAGGATGTCTCCAGTAAAAGCACCCCCCCCATTTTCTCTATATCTTTAGCAATTCAGCTCTGTCCCAAACTTGCAAACATTCAGAAAAACAGAAGACCTGCCTTTAACCAAACTCATCCTCCTCAGAAGGCAACTTATCACCCATGAATTGCTCTTCAAGCATAGAGTCTCTATCTTACCTATCTATTCAAGCAAACATTATTTCTTCTTGCCAACGACATATTCTTTCTGAGAGAAGTTATCTACTTCATTACATTTCCAGAGAGGTTTTATGCCCCTTATAATTTGGTATCTTGGGCAGCTTCCCAGGCAACCCACTCCTTAACTTCACTGTGCATTCAGATGTTTTACTATAACAGAGCTGAGTCCTGAGGTGACAGGAGAGAGCTGAAAATGAATGAGCACATTCTCATAACTTAAAAAAAGCATTAAAGTTAACTCCTAAGATTCTGGTATTTATCTTATCAGCCATAGGGACAATGTAAAAAGTATATATTTAGCTATCAAAGGAGGACAAGTTAGCTGGAAGTGGTGGGAAAGATTAAAGACAAAAAGATTCAGGAAAAGTCCAGATGATACTTCCTTCACATCAACTGAAAGCCAGTGGTTTCTCTCAAAATGTCTATGTATGAATAAGGAAGACTAAGAAAGACAGAAAGAAAATATATCCCTAACTCTCAATCATTTTAACCACAGCTCAACCATGAATGACTGATCACTTTGTAATGGAATGGCTCCTTTTTTTATTTCCTTACAAAGGAAAAGATGTAAAAATAAGTTTATTGTTGGGACTCACCAATTCCTGTAGATTTTCACAAACAAGTTTTAACTTTCGGAAGACAAAATGAACTTTAGGCTAAGTAGGAAAAAATGCTTGGAAGAAACAATCAGATTCCATCTCAAAATTAAGTGTATCTAATTATGACGAGGTAAAAATAAAATATTTAGATTCAAACACATATCTAGTTCTCTGACCTCATGAGACAGTTTTCCTTCAGCAAATTCCAATAACATTTTTACGTTAACTATTTAAATGAAATATTTTATTTACTCACTGTATTAATTTCTGCCTGATTCAATGAAAATGGAAAGCAAAGGCAAGTTTGCCCTTGTGCTAAAATATTAGGGAGAAAAGTATGATCTACTATTCTATATGAGCTTTTTTGATCATTTATAGACAATACTAATTATATATTCTACTTCCTTTTTCCAAATATGAAAGGAACCCCCCAACCCCAGAATAGTTTGATGAATTCTAATGTGTAAATGAGGTACAATTGATACTGTTTGAAACACTATGCATTACTCATTGTGATAACAGCAGTTTGTATTTCTGTGGAATTTGTTTTGACAAAAGGGTAGATTTCCTTTTGTAGATAGGAAGCAGGATTCCCATGAGGAAGACATGTTTGATCTGACAATGGAGATAAGGGATGACCTAGAGAAAGAGATGGTCATTACATTGGAAGAGGGTGTTAAGGAAAGAAGGTGAAAGATGGTTTGCTCTTTCCCAGGTTCCAAAACCCGTCAACAAAAATTTACCACAGTTTTCCTCTCGATCAAATTAAATACTTTCTGTAATATTTATTATGTAATTAGATGAAATAGGAAATCCCAGCCTAAAAATAAATAAATTACTATCATCCATGGTGAGTGACCAAGCAAAGAAGTTTCTGCTGTTCACTAGAATCCACTACATCTTACACAGAATACTTAAGACTAAGCATCTAGGAAAAAAGAGGCCTAACGGATCATGTACTATAGAGGGATATAACGAGCCCAGTGATAATGACCTACTTTTTATTTTTCGTAATCCATTAAAATTTACAAAGCAGGGTGGGCCATGGTGGCTCAGCAGGCAAGAATGCTTGCCTGCTATGCCAGAGGACCCGGGTTTGATTCCCGGTGCCTGCCCATGTAAAAAAAAAAAAAAATTTACAAAGCACACTTACAAACATTACCTCATTTGATATCTTCAATTGCTCGGGTAATTTGAGTATTCCTATTTTACAGTCAAATAGACCAAGGTCCCAAGTGGATAATTAACTGAGGTCACATGGTTTTTGCTAAGTAGGCGAGTCAAGATTTGAGCTAATCATCATCTCCAGATAAACCAAAAGAAAAACTATTCCAAGGCCAAATCCAAGTATCCATCATGACACAGAGTTGGTCCAAAAATATAGTCCAGCTAATTTGTCCTCCAATGCAGTGTTTCTCAAACTGTGATCCACCTATATTAGAGGTAGCGGATCACAGTTTGATAAATACGTTTAGCAAAAATGATGGAGATTTATGGGGAATTTGGTTCAGTAGCTTTGGCGCAGGACTCTGGAATAAATATAATATGATCCAGATGATTCAGCCAATCCTTTGGAATCCTTAATGTGGCCCAGCTTCCCTGGCTATTGTTCAAATCTTCCCAGATCAGATTTTTGTTATTGTTTTGCCTGTGTAGGCTTCCTCCTACGATTTCTTTCCTTTTCTAATTTCACAGGCCATCAATGACACCATTGTAGGAGCAAATCCTTTCTGCCAACTGCCTGAGGCAAGGCTCAGTTTAATGTGAAATATCTACGTGGAAGAAAAAACAAACATTGATCGCCACCCAAAATTCCACCGGCCCTCCCTCCGAAGTGTTTCTGGGACTTGATATTACAATCTGCTTTTCTTCTAAACGTGGGGTTTGCTCTGTTTCTTCTATGGCTTTCTTCTCCTCCCAAAATCTAAACATTGGAGTAGATGATTATGTAGGTGATGATATGACTAATATCACCCTGAATCAGATAGGCTCAATTCAGTCATGAGTCACTTAAATACTTAATTATCATTGGTCACATATTAGCGTAAGGATATAACATTTTGTCAAGATATTATTTTGTGTTTATGTAACGTTGTATATCTACACCCTGATGATTCTGGAGATATTAACAGTACAAGTGAAACAAGAGCTGATTAAGCAGAATCTTCCAAGTGGCCTGCGGATGCTATTTACAAACTGCCTGGATAAAGTCAGGTTTTCAACCTGGCCCATACCCCTTTAAAACTTCACTGTGTAAAGGATGTATATTCAAGTAGCTTCATCTGATTCACAATTAGTGCCTTCATCAGTGCCAAGACAGACCGGGACTGACCTTCTAGGGTTGCAACTACAGTACTCATAGAAAGACTGCTTTTAAAGCATATTTAAAGATTTTTCTTGAACTTTGTCATTCTTAGTGTCCTTATCTATTAAGTAGGGGTTAGACGAGGTGGTCTCTAAAGGTACCTACTGTTCTAAAACTCTTTGCCACATTTTTTCATTTTCATTTATACCATAAATATTTTTTGATTATCTACTCTGAACCAAGCACTGGAGATATAATCATGAAAAAATATAGTCTCTGCTCTTATGAATTTTACATTCTAGGGATGTGTTGGGGGGTGGGCAGACACAGACATTAAAGGACTCATTATGCAAATAATTTATTATAGTTGTGACATGTGCAGTGAAGCAGAAATAGAGACACGCTGCTGTGAACTAGTCAGGAAGGGGGTGGTCATGGGAGGCTTTCCTGAGGAGGTGATATTTAAGACAGACTTAAATGATGAATGGGGATGAGGCTGATGAGAAGGAGCAAGAGCATTCCTGGCAGTGGCCATGAGGTGGGATAGAGTCTGGCACATATAAGAAGCAGAAAGATGAGCAGTGTGGTTGAAGAAAAGGGGAGGGGGGCATGGCCTGGGCCATGCTGGAGATGAGGCAAAAGCCATTTGATGCAGGGCCTGGCATGCTGTTTGCAAAATTTAAATTTTATCCTCAGGGCAATGGAAACACACAGAAGGCTTTCAAACATGATCAGATTTGGATTTTTTAAACGATCACTCCAGAGAAGGACAGACAGAATGCGATAAGCAAGTGTAGTCAAATCCTAAAGGTAGAAGCTGAATTTAAGTGGTGTGTAGAGGGGTGTTCACTGTAAAATTCTTTTAAATATACTCCTCGGTATGTTTGGAAAGTTTTAATAACATAGAAAAAATCACTCTAGTTACAGTATGAAAAATGGATTGAGGGAAGGCAACAGTGACTGCATTGATTTTTGCAATAACAGAGGGTGTAGTTATGGGTTAGACTAGGGTGGTGCCATGGAGATAGAGTGAATTAGGCTCTAGAGATATTTAGGAGATAGAAATGATTTCACATCAGGATAAGGGAGAGTCAGAGATGAATGATCACTCCCAGGTGTTTGGTTAGTGTTACCGGGTAGATGATGGTACTAGGTACTGAGACAGGACACACTGGAGTAGAAAAGATATGGGTGAGAGGGAGAAGGTAAGATAAAGAGTTCAGTTTTGAATGTGCTGAAAACATGAGCTAACCTGTGGAGATGTCATCTAGGCAGTGGGATCTGGGCCTGGGTTGGAGATCTGAATTTAATGAGAAAACAGGGACCCAGCACAGTTTCATGAAATCTCTAAGGCCACAAAACTGGTTTATGGCAGAATCACAGGTCTCTTGTCTTCTAGATCTATGTTTTTAAATCTGGGTTTTACATTCTCCTGGCCAAGGATGACTGGAAAGGGAGTTCTTACCTCATGATGTGTGATGTAGAACATGGCTTTGGCACACATAAAGGACATGAACGAGGCTTGGCCAAAATTATAGATGCAATGATCATTTATGTAACAGCCATTAGATAACTTGAAGGCTTTTATAACCAGAAATGCTGTTTATTATCAATTCCAAGTCTGCACAGGACCCTGATCCCAATGCTAACAGATTTTTCTTTTGGTATTTTATAGCTGCTATTCTTTGCTAAAACTCTGTTTCTCCTCTTTTAAGGTTTTTTATATGACTTCAAATGCTAAGATGAGGCAAGGGGCTAAAATATGACTCTGGGAGAAGACTGAGTCAGGAATGTTCGTACTTGAATAATCAGACCATGCCCCACTTTCCTTGGTCCTTTTTCCTCCACGCTACTCTGAGGAGCATAGGATCATGCCAAGGATGGAAAGAACAATAGTCTAGGAGTCACACCCTAGATTTAAGTCCAGGTTTGTACACAGCTTCTATATGACCTTGGACAAGTCTTTTCAGCTCTCTCTGATTCAGGATTTGAATCTTCAAAATGAGGAACCAAGCCTGAGGTCCTTTCCAGCTTTACCTTTGTGTCTCAAGTACCTGGAATTCCAAACAGGAAAGATGTGATAGATTGAACTACTGGCCTCAAGTTTTTATCCCTTCCTGCATCTTCACTTTTGTCAAGGCTTTATTCTGGGCAGGATGTATTTCTCTGTCCCTTGATTTTGGGCTTGGCTATGTAACTTCCTTTGGCCAATAAGCTATCAAGTAAGGGCTCAAAATGTACTTGAGCAAAGGGGCTCAATTTCTTGAAACTCTGCCATCACCGTGAAAAGAATACGCTCTGTCTCTTTCTCTGGCTGAGAAATGATGAGACGTGAGCAGCAGACCCAGATCCTTAGGCTTGCAGCAGGAAGTAGAGCTGTCCCAGCCAGCCTATATAACCATGAAGATAAAGGGTTGTTATTTTAAACCACTGACTTTGGGGGTGGTTTGTTACTCACATTATTATGGCAATAGCTAGCCAATACAGAAGGAGGTAGCAAAAACACATGGAAGGAAAAATGAGGGGAAGAGAGTAAATGGAGCCTATCATTATATCCCATAAAAGAGCAGAAAAGGGATAAAAGTGAAACAGCAGGTAGAATACCTCCCTTTCCATTAAACTAGTCTTGTCAATAAGTAAAATGTGAAAAGGTATATAGATTACTATTATTTCTGATTCCATTTAAGTTAATGGCTTAGGATATTTCATAAAATATATGTTTACAACAGAGTTCTCTAATAGCCAGGTCCTAGCTAGAGTGATCTTGTATCCAAACTTGCCCAGGTCAATCCTGGTTTACATCTGTTGTCCTGAGATAATTACCTAGCTCTCTTCACCTCAAGTGTGACTGATTTAGATGATAAATTATATAGTCATCATAGAAAACCTTGTCAGTTCATCTTGAAACCTTACTTGATCAATCCACAAGGTTATAATACCAGTGTCACACACTCTCCACCTCTTCCCCCTCACCATCTCCACCATACCTTTCTTGATTCATGAACATTCCTAGGATTGGCAAAGGGTTTCCAGTACCCCTTCTTATTCTACAAATGGTCTGTATTCCAGTGGCCCCATTTTTCCCCAAACCACTTGAGGAAATCAAAAGTAACTCATTATTAGAAAAAGGGTAAGAACCCCCCCCCAATCTCAATTATGGTTTCAAGTAAGCTTGTACCACTTCCTTTATCATATAAAGTCTATGAATAATTGCAAAATTTGCTTGTTGACAAGACAGTGAGGTACACTTTCTATTGTCCAATCCAGAAGACCCTAGTCCATGGACATATAGTGATAACATGCTTTTTTAGGCACTCAGCAAGACCTTAAATCTTCAGAACACCCACATCTCTCCCCTCAAGTGTCAACATTCTCAGATGAGAAATGGTAGGGAAGCAGAATCCCATGTCCCAAGCCTGTTACTGGTAGGAAATGTCAGCTAGATAGCCCCTGGGAGCTTCATTCTCAGAGAACTGTTTCCTTCAGAGCCTACGCTTCCCCATGCTAGAACGGAGCATGAGTACACCTTCTACAGGAGTCCCAGGGTTGTTGGCCATCTGCTGCCAAAGGCGTTGCTCTTCCCCTTGAGAGTCCATCCAATCCACATTCTTCCCGTGGCTCATACCTGAAGAAGGGAAAGGGGAGCATTATACTTCACAGATGATTCTGGAAGGCATCTAGCAGCCTCTGAAGAGAATGTGGAGGCTTTCTAACCAGAGAACCCTTCACTGGCTTTTTCTTGCTGCATACATCTAGCGAGCGGTGTCAGAACGAAATAAATCTTTTGCCGTCTACACTATACTCTCTTATACCTATATGATGAGAAGCAAATCAGATGGCCCTGGAGGCTTATTTCCTTCCCCTTTTGGGAGTATAGCAGAGAGCTGGCTCTTCTGGACTGAGTTAATTTGACTGGAGAATGGACCAAATTGGGCTCACGGCTCTCATTTCCTAACAAGGCCATGTCTCTGGCCTGGGAAGTCTAATCACTTTAGTGGCATAACTATTCTCAGGTCCCCTTACTCATTGAATAAGTAGAGCATTATAGGGGCCCTTCTGTACAAGAATGTTGACCATGATGCATGGAGATCATCTATGTCTGGCCTAAGCTGTGGGAGTTTGGGGGACTGCATGTGCTCTTCCAATTCTCTATTCATAAGTTTTTTTCTAATTCATCCTGTTACAGTTGTGTCTTATGGCATCAGTAGTGTGTTTCAATGACCTGTTTGAACAACATCAAAGGTCTTTTTTTTAGGGAAAAAAATTGATTTACTTTCAATTCAACCAGTCTGAATGTGGCTATGAGTTCTAGGCAGAACTGAGAAGAGGATGAAGTGAAGTTGGTCTTGGAAATTCCTCCTTCCCCTATCAGATGCTTGTGTTGCCTGGGTGATCCTCTTCCTAGCAAAACCTGAAGTAAGGCCCAAGAAAGTACTTGAAATTCACTTAGAATAAAGTGTAAATGATACTCTGTGAAAAGACTAAGTATAAACATTATTCCTTCCAAACTTCTAGCCTTAAGATACAATATTATATAGTAATATGTGTATTTTAACAATGAATAGATCTTTACATAAAGAAATGCAGCATCTGTGGTAATTCAAAAGTCAACTACAGCTGAAACAATATCTGATATCACACCTTCAGAAAACCACATCCCTGCCCTATGCCCAATCACAGACCATATTAGGGTCCCCATCAAGTTCCTCACCACTTCCAGTGTTCAAACGAACTCCTCCCAAAAAGATGTTGCTGGAGAAGGCCTCTTTATCCCAGATTGTAAGTTCTAGGCAAACATTTTTTATATCCTGAGGATGCAGGCCACTGAATGTGAAAGTATGATTCCACTGAGGGTTAACGCTCTTTTTTATTACCAGGGTTTTGTGCTTGGAGGCTTTGCTATCATCAGGGAGCAGGTAGCTGCAGGAGAAAAAAAACTATCAAACCATCAGTGAGACAGTAGGCAGAGAATGACATCCTTGAGGAGTCATTTGAATTTCCCACAATTCCTGGTGTGTGTGTTCGAGTGCGATATGTGTATTTGATTTTCTTTCCCAGGTTTTTATATGCTTAAATCTGGAGTTATTTAGTGGACTCATAAGTGAGGTCATCCATAGTAAAATGGCCTTGCTCTCCTTTCTAATCCCATTCTGGTCTTTCCCCCATCTTAAAATGAGAATACCTTCTCTGGCAGACATTACTGAATGCCCTGCATCATATCTTCTAGGCCCATCTCTCAGTCAACTGGCAGCCAGAGTGGGAAGATCCTGGCATGATGACTGCTTCCCATCTCAAGTGCCTGTGTCTCTCAGCTTTTCCAATTAAGAACTTTCTCTGGGGCTGTACAGGGCAGCCTGGAACTACTGGAGATTTACAGCCCCTAGGGGTAACCCTCAACCAATGAGTTTTGGGAAACAATGGAAGAATCCTCCAGCTTCCTTGTCCCACAGAGGGATGATTCTAAGGTGCATTCCATAAAGTTTCTCACTGGTTCCCCAGTAGGATTGAGCTCCTGTTGCTCACAGAGGTAAGCTGCTGATTAACATAGCTTTTATCTGCTTTCCTCCCTTCCCTGTCTCATTTTCTCCACTCTCTCATTGGCACTTTCTGGGATCTTCTCTTGAATAAAAACACCTGCACCAGGCCTTCTCTACTGTTATCAAGGCTCTGTATTAGGCCCTAGGTATGTGATCAATATAACTTTGTCCTCTCTTTAGGGAGCATGCTTTAGGGAACGAGACAGATGTGTACATGGAATTAACACGTTAAATAAAAATGAAAAAATACCACAAAAGAAATGGCCTTACAATAAAGGGGGCATATTGGGACACTTGATAATTCATTTCACTTAACAAGCAAAGACTGCTTGTTATTTCCCAATATCCATCTGCCCTTCATTCTTCTCTAATAAAGTCCCTGCTTTTTTGCTGGGCACAAAGATGCCCAGAATAAGGATTACATTTCCCAGTCTCTCTTAAAGGCTTGTGGCTAAGTTCTGGCCAATGGGATGTAAAAAGCAATTCTGTATGAAACTTCTGAAAAGTATCTTGCCAAGCAGGCATTTGAATGGGATATCTAAAACTCAAGTAGCTAATCTTGGCCTGGGTCCCTGATAATCATGATGCCTCCATACCATTTCTGGATACCTTATTTTCCGTCTTTATTTACATGCAAGAGAGAGAAAAAAAACTTTTGTTTAAGCCACTGTTATTTTGTCTCACAGACAAACTTAATCTTCGCTGATAAATTTTTGCAGTATTAAACTTTACAGAAGGTTTTATTCTTGTTCTCTTGCATTCTCTGTTTTCTTTTCTTTTCTTTTTTTTAATATTTCATGTTCCTTTAAAATCAGTTCAGTGTTTAAGTATAGCTGGGGAGAGAATTTACCAGAAAGTCATAGGCTTTTTTTTTCTTTACAGAACAAAGACCTTGTCCTTTATTATTTTTACTTCATGAATTTTCAACATAATAGAGTGAAAGCTGTTTCAGAAGATAAGTCATTCCTGCAAGGCAACAGTGAGGCTGGATGTCAGAGGCCACCCCCTCATCTCATGAGATAGTGAGCAGCAGAGGCCTGAATTGGATGGTGGGGCTGGGGAGGCAAATTGCAATAGCAGGATCCACAGAAAGCATTTCCTCTGTGCTTATACCTACTAAGAGACGGCGTAGAGGACAGACGGACCGGGATTCAGGCACACACACTCACCAGTAGGAAACCCCTGACATCTGCTTCTCTTCATTAGGAGCCCTTACAAAGCTAGAACAGGGGATGGAAAAGGCTTGATTCATTTCCTTGTAGGGAAAATCAACTTTTCTAAGTGGGCTCGAGGAGAGGAGCAATACCGTCACTTGACACAAATAATTACCCTCATGACTTGGCATCATGGGAATTTCTTTTACCTCATGGGCTCCGCGGCACTCCTTGAAGGCAGGTACCATGTCTTAGTTAATTTGAAACTGCAAGATTTGGCATAGAAATGGGGGCTCAGTACTTGTGCATTTGTGTGTTGTTTGAACAAATGAAAAATATCCTTTTTGTCCAAGTATCTTTAAGTCCAGGGGGAAATCACAAATGGTCAGATATCAAGAAGGATTTCCTATTCGGATTGACAAGAATGGGCAAGAATGGCCAGTTGAAGAGCTATATTTCCACAGGGAGATACTCTATATGCCACAGAGTTGACACAAATACCTAGAAGGTGGATTGCCTTCTAGGGGAATGCTGCCCCAAAGCATTATCCAATGGATGTCTTAAAGGTGGTGCTTTGACATCTTCACTATCTACAATTTTCCCCAAGAAAGCAAAACACCAAGGATCAAATTTTGTTGTTGTTGCACCTTGCCAGTATAAATGACAGCAAAGCACAAGAAAACTACGCCACATGTAGCAAATTATATTTTTTAACCCCTTCAAGAAATGAAATCGAAACTTCAAGGAAATTTTGCCAGTCTGGAGGGTGAGAGTGGCAGATACCCCTGAAGTATGCTGGGAACAGGGTTAAAGCTGGAATAAGCAGTTCCCCTATACTTGTATTCTTTTAGATGTAAGAGCCAGGATTCAAGGGTAGATTTTTCCTACTACATGTCCAATAAGCAGAACATAGAAGCCTCATAGCCATCACTGTCTTGTGGATCACAGATGCTTTCATCTCCCATTAATATCATCTAAAATGAGCTGAAACAAAATTACCCCTTTACAAAGCTATCAGAAGTGCCTCCTGACTTCACTGCTGTCAAATTCTTTGCCTCTTTGATGAACACTTCTAGTACTCCTCCAGATATTACAGGCGATTCCTTCTTCTTTCCTTTTTTAAATGTCTTCTTTCCTGCATCAGGCACCAGAAAGAGAGGAGAAGGGAGGGGAGGCAAGGGTAGGGGAGGGTAGGGGAGGGGAACAGAGTGGAGGGTAAGGGGAGAGAAGAGAGGGAGAGATCATAGATTCCATTTCAAAATTTAAAAATAAATTCTGCAAAGATTTCTTTCACTTGCTAATTGATCTGGGCCTTATCATAGTTGTATATTTTTACACAAATTCATTTAAAAATACTTTTATCCCATTGGATTCCTTCAAGATAGGCTTTATCACTTGTGTTTGTTGTAAAAAAATGAACAAATAAATTTTAAACTTTGAATACACCCTTCAAGGGGTGCATTTTCACAGGGCAAGAAGGATTTACAAGTTGACTCTATCTGGATTTTTTCTTTGCATTCTGTGTGCTGGATCAACTTCTTCCTTAAGACCCCCCGAGTATCTGTGAATGTTGTAAATCCACACAGCAATTTCCTACACCTCCTTATCCACAACCAGACCCCTCACCCTGCACTGGGGAAAATCCTATAACTCTGGAACTTCCAGGCAACAAATTTCATCAACAAGGCTGGTTTTTAAAGTGTGAACTTTGTCCTTTCCTTGCAAGAATCCCATACCCTTCCGCATATCCAGACTATACTTCTCAACTTTCCCTCAAAGTTAGCGCAATCTCACCCTTTATGTTTCATCTGTATAATGTAAAAGTAAAATAATTCATCCAATCGCTGGTGCCTATTTCCTTACTTCTAGCAACAGGATGTCCTTGATCATAGTTACCAATTTTCACTCTACCTTGAAGTTGTCCTAGTGGAAGCATCAGGTTCTCCTTTGGGGGAATGTAGCATAAAACAACTGTCAGCTCTCCTTTGTAATGAAGGCCAATGTCAGGAGTAAACTCCGCCTGGCCGAGGGGAGACAGGGGAAGAGAAAGAGTAAGAATGCTTGACCTATTATTTTGCAGCCCATGTTTCAATGCACAGTGTTTACTTGGTGGCTTTCATGAGACAATCTACTCCTACTCAATTATGCTAGAGCTTATGATTTTATGAGAGGCTTAGATATGAGAAAAGAGGGACTGGGAAACTCTATGAGGTTATTTGCCTATAATTTTTAACATTAAGGTAAAAGGAATTTGAGAGGAGATATACAACACATATTCAGTCAACAGATGTTGAGTGTCTATGATGCACTGAACATTGGACCAATCACTGAATATATACATATAAATACACATATGAAGCAGGAATAAAGATACTACTGAAAACAGCTCCAGAAGCTACTTCTCTCCATCTGTTTTTAAAGATTTCCTAAGTGAGTAAGAAGAGAAAAGTAGGCAGTCACACTTGATTCACATTGGGCTGCCTGCCACTAATTATTTACATCAATATTGGTAGTTCACGTCATCAAAATTCAATGTGAAGAAACTGGTTCACTCAAATATTGCTAGTGGGCATGCAAAATGGTACAGCCACTCTGAAAAACAGTTTGGCAGTTTCTTATAAAACTGAATATACAGTTTGAATATACAACTACCATACAACCTACTATTTACACTCTTGGGCTTTTATTCCAGAGAAATGGAACACTACATCCACCCAAAAACTTGCATGCAACTGTTTGTAGAAGCTTGACTTGTAATAGTCAAAAACTGGAAATGACCCAGATGTCCTTCAAGGAGTGAATGATTAAACAAACTGTGGCACATCCATCTCATGCAATACTACCCAGCAACAACAAGGAATGAACTACTGGTACACACAACCTGAATGAATCTCGAGGGATTTCTGCCAAGTAAAAAAGCAAGCCTCAAAGCTCACATATTGTATGATTCTATTTATATAACATTCTTGAAATGAAAGCCATGGGTTGCCATATGTGCGTGGAAATGAGGATAAGGGCAGAACACTGAAATCATCCACAACAGAAGGCCTGCAATATCAGGGGAACTCTGAGTGCCAGGGTGAGGGTTAGGGTTTAATCAAACCATATCTGAAAAGCAGTAGAGGGTGATGCGACGGTGGCTCAGTGGCAGAATTCTCGCCTGCCATGCTGGAGACCTGGGTTCGATTCCCAGAGCCTGCCCATGCCAATAAATAAATAAATAAATAAATAAAGCAGTAGATAGTCACTGAGCATATCTGAGCAGGAACAAGGAGATAACACCTACTGTCTTCTGCTTTCTAAAAGAAAGAGATCCACTTTCCATCGGAGAGAGAATCAGAGTTCCTGGTGCAATTATAGGACTAACATGGGGGTAATCAGTGAGAACAAAGCCTTCCCAAGCTGCTAAATCAAGAGAGAGCCTTTTAGCTAGGGAATAATTCTACAGGAGCTTACATTTGCCCTCTGCCTGGAGGCAGAATAAGAGAAGGTTTCCTTGGAAAAACCACTTAAGCTTGTCGTTTATTTGCAAAGGTCTTTTTCTATTTATTTTTTTAAAATAATAGCACTATCTGGAAACGCATGAAAGGCAGTTCATACAGACAACCCATCTTGTCTAACTACCTAACATGTCTTTCATAAGGATAATGAGTTATAGCTAATAAATAATTCCATGTCATGCTGTAAAATGAAAGTTATACTGTGAAACTACTTTACAGTACATTTGGCATCTCAAGTTCTTTCTCTGCCTGTGCCAGCCTCATCCCTGGCTTAGTGCTGTTAAGACCTAGGGAAAACAAAGATAAGCATCGAGGGACTCTCACTAACACAGAGTCAATGAGGCACTTTGTCTTTCCGGCATTCTCACTGCAAAAGAATGTCAGAATGTTTCACAATGCTTAAGGGTTATTAATTCTGATCTCTCATTACTAGGGAAATCCGGCCCTTCACTTCCTCAGCTGGATAATCTACTAGAAACATAAAGTCCCCAGGGCTGCCTGTACTCCGGTAGGAGCCAATGAATTGACTATTGCATTGAAATGACTGAGACAGGAGACTGAGAATGAAGTGACACTTCACACAGCTGACTGATAATCAGCCACACAAAGCCCAGCTCAGCTTGAGGGAGAGCCACTAATGAGCTTACAGAGCATGGCCTGGTGCCTGTCCTCCCCAGTTTTGGAAGGCAAATGTGAATCTGCAAATTTTCCATTTGTGTCAAAGAAAGCTTGTTAGAGGAAGATGATATGGATTAGAGACACTATCTTATGTTGGGTACCCTGGAATTAGACTCTGAGTAGAGAATTCCTGTGCAAGTGCCATTAAGGAAGTCCTCCCAGGAGAGACCCATGAAGGAATGGGGGGAGCAGGATAGGGAGGAAGCCAAGCCATGAAGCAAACTCAGGCAAAGTTCCACAGAGGCTATCTTCAGCCTGATTCTGCTGGGGAGCTCTGGAGTACAAGTTATTCCTGAGATCTTTTCCTACTCTAAGCAGGGAAATTGGACTTTCATACTCACCCCACTATCAACTGTTGGCTAAGAGTTGCCTTGCAGTGGTGAGGTACTAGATTCTCAGGAACTTCTGGATCTCTGCCCATGTGGGCAAAGAAGCTACAGTAGCCTGAGGGCTGTCTGTCAAAGAGATTCTCAGGAGAAGGGTGTTGTAAGCAAAACTCCTAGTAAACATAGTTACTGGGATCCAAGGGATCTGGCAGAGGACCAACAGTATCCCTCACAGGATACTGAACACACTCAGAACTTTTCTACCTTCAATGGGCTCAAAGAGTCTTAGAGATATTACCCTGTCATGACAGAAAGTGAAGTACTCAATGGTAACATGGGGGTGATAAACGTGGAAAGTTGTTAGCCCTAAGCACAAAGGATGCCTGGCAGAGGTATGGAAGAGCTTAGATATCATCCCAGCACAAGTCCTTCAAGTATTTCTAGGAAACTAGCTGGAAAGATGCTGCTTTTCCCTCCAAACTTGTTTCCAAAGAACCCCCATGTACTTGAATGTTAACTTCATGACAAATTAATTTTATGTAGCAAGATACAAGTTCTTTTTCCTTCATCGGAGTCATGCTTGGTATGTATGATATGATGCTTTGGGCATTGTCTACGTATGGTATTATGATGCTCATTCATTATGCACAAAAGGAAGCAATCAAGAGGAGACTGATAAATTATATTAATGCTAGCCTTTATGGTGAGACTTTTCGTTTAATTCCAAGAGAGTCAATGATGCAATGACCAAATATTTCCCATATTTAATGTCAGAGGAATGTAAATTTTTTATTGTTGGTGGTTAATGTTATTCTTCCCATCTCTATTACATTTATGTGGATCATGGGCTTGCATTGTCTTATATTTAAGGATTTTTATTGTATTTTACTGTCAATTTTATCCATGGTCCAAATATACCTCCATAAAGACTTTCTATGAATGATTTACACCAGGTTGCAAGTCAACAGTTATGATAGTTCACAAGCAAGTTACAATTAACTTCTCAGAGTTCCAGTCTCCTCATCCATAAAATGAGAATAATAATACTTACCTCTTAGGGTTGGTGTAATCAGTAAATGAAGTAACAACAATGCTGCTGCTGCTGCTAGTATGGGGGGTGTCGTTTTGCTGCCCAGCATCCATTCTCCATTCCTTTAGTACTACTGCACCTGGATTTCCTTTAGGGCCATCCCACCAGGACCAGGGAATATTCTGATAGTCTTAAGCCAACCAATGTATCTCACTCCATTGGCCACAGTCTGATCAGGATGGGAAAATAACCTAACTGAAATTATGAGAGCCATGCCCAAGGCTTTGACTGAACTGTTGTTAAAGAAAGAACTCTTGTCTCTCCTGGAGAGTGTGTTGCAAGGATGAGAGGATCACGGCCACTGTGACCATTAGTGTTCAAGAAGAACACACCTGGGATTAGATGGAGAGGCCAACACAGTGCGGATCCTGAAAATGAAGCCAACACACAGGACATGAGAGACCAAGAAACTTCAAGGCCTTGATATGATTTGAGCATCTGGATCAAGCTATGACTGATCACCATTGGGCAATAACTTCTCTTTATTTTTTAAGCAATGTGGACTGTAGTTTCTGTCACTTGGCAACACAAAGACTCCTAAGTAACACAAATAATAACTTGTATTTATTGAGAGGCTACAATGTACCTAGTACAGGGTTGAGAGCCTCACATAGAATGCTTATTCAAGCCTCTCGGAAGTCCTATAAGTTACATCCAATTATTGCATTATAATCGAGGAGATCAAGCCTAGGAAGTTAAGTAATTTGCATAAGGCCTGTGCCATCAATTTTGTTCATAATTAGTTTCATTGCAGAAGCATTTCCTACCTTGGGCTGAAGCACAAACCACTCATCATTTGGATTTTCAAAGTTCCATGAGTCAAAAGGAATCTCCACCTCCCCAAGGAAGCTGTTACGTCCAAATCGATCATAGTGCCAGACTGAGAGCTGCAGAGTTCTGGTTTCCAGCTGGGTGTGGCTGATGGTGTACTGCAAAATGAGATTTACAACATCGCACTCCACAGGGAGGGCTCTGTGCAATTCCAGGACAGGTTGGGATTTACTTCCACCATTTTTCAGATCACATGCATCAGTAATATGAACAAAACATATGCAAAGAAAGACTTTGTTTCTTCTACAACTGGGGATCTATTCCATAAACTCATTTTCTACAAGAGTGAGTACCAAAAGATATACAAACTAACTTTTTTGGGGTGTGTGTAACTCCAGATAAGGCATAAAAGGTATTAAGTGATGAATCTTGTCCTCTTTTCATTTTCACCCGTTTTTCAATTGCCTAGCTATTTTTCAGCATCCACTTTATAAGCTCAAGGTTTAATATATAAATTCTCAAATTTTCTCTGTCTTATTTTATCTATAGTGATAACTCCAAAACACAGAAAAGTACTGACAGTGAGAAATTTTCAAACACTATCCTTCATAAAGCACAGCTTGTATCTTTAAGTGTAGGGGTGGAAAGATGGATTTATAAATTGAGCTGAAAGAAGATATTGCTAGAGTAGCTCTGTACTTTCTTGTAGAATGTTATTCAGGTCTACATGCCTGCACACCCTCAAATTTCCTGCTTATTCTATGCAACCACCACTTGTACTTCACGCTGACTGCTTTCTGATCTTGGATTTGTGTCTATATTTGTCTTGACTGTTTCTGGCATGATTAACCCTGGCTCTCTGTTTCCTGAATTTGCCCTGTCACACTGTGTTTATTTCTTCTGCTTAGGCTCATCTTTGCTATCCTGTTATAGCCACTGGACTCATCCTTTGCCTGTATTTATTCATTCTCAGTTTGATCTGTTTTTATATAGGTTTCAACTTCTGTATATAGCCCCACTTATGCACATAGGCTCATGGCTTTGTGCCCTTACTAACTTCCTGCTATGGTGGACTCTGACCTCATCACTCTAAGCACAAGATCCATAAATTTCCGAGATTGGCAATAACTTCTTCTACATTCCAGTTTTCCCACACCTTTCCTATCAGTCCAATTTGGTTCAAGGTGAGAGAAAGTGTTGTTACATGAAAGCCCTTTGGGAAAAGTAACTCATAGTTTATTTAGGTTACCCTCTCTGAGATTTCTCAGATTTAATCCTGCATCTCCACTATTCATTAACCACATACCTAAATTTAGCCATATGCTGAAACCCTAACAAGAAACAGCATAGAGCCATGCTGTGTTGGCAGAACCAGAAGTGTGTCCAAGGTGACCTACTATGCTAATGTGAAAACTGTGACAAACTTCTTTTAAAGGCACTAGAAAAAGTACTGTTTTCCCAAGGGCAAAACATATTTATTGACAAGATGTATCAACCCAGATATAGTATTGGTGATCATCTCTACTTAAGATACAACTTCAGCATCAACAGAAAAATAAACAGAATATCTCTGGTATGCATTTTTTTTCCTTTCCAAACACAGTCAGGAAATCCAAGGGCATTACAATAATTTATTCAAAGTCTACCATTTTCTAAAACATATACAAGCCTTGACATGCAAATAAAAGATTATTTGTGGTTAATCGTAGCAAAATGAGATTTTGAACAGTCATCACCTGCTTGGGTTACTAAGAAAGTATGTATTTACCTTTAGTGTTTCGTTAAATTCTGGATTGGTACCTGTTCTGATTTTGGTTTTGCGCTTATTGTTTCGGGACTTGTCAGGAAGAAGGTATGACTTGACATAGCTGGAGAAGGAAAAACAGATTAAACCAATTATTGGAAAACATTTTTGCAAGAAATGCTAGGAGAATTCAATAAAAAAAATGGTAAAGGCAATCGGCCAGTGAACATATAACACAGGGCCAAAAAGAATGTAGTCTATGTAACAGGTCCTGTAATAAATAACTCTGGGATTTCCATAAAAGAGAAACAGTAAACCATAGTGGGGAAGAGAATGGAGTCAAACCAACTGGGTTTGACTCACTCCATGACTCAATGGTTTTAGTGACCTCAAGAGCACAGCCTCTTTGTGCCTCAGTTTCCTCCTCTCTATAATTAGGATGATAGTTTCTAACTCAAGGGGTTATAGTGATTAAATTAGTTGACATATGCAAAGAGCTGACATATTGTACATACTCAATAAATGTAATTTGTCATCTTCAATGTTCTCACAAAGTTTTGGGGAGTTATGATCCTCTCCATTCTTAGTCCTGACTTCTGATGTCAGGGAGTAGGGTAAATGGTAATGGGTAAATGAAGGAAAATAGTGAAAAAGAAGAAATGGAAAATGACAATCTGGAGTCCTAACACCTTGTCTCTAGGTATCCCAGTAGCCCCTTGGAGCATAGGGGCATCATTATAGACTCAGAAATGTATAAGAGTACAAATGTTCAGAGTCTTGAAGCACATCTGCAGAAGCTTTAGATGACCTGTTTCCATGCTAGTCTAAATGATTATATTGGTTCTGAAGCCCTCTTAAATTTCAGTGGGGAGGCAGGCTGCCCAATCTATACTCAGAATCTATTTATTTGTCTGTTTTAGGACAGCTGGAACCAGCTTCACTGGGTTATGAATTGGTATGGGGTCATCCATTGTACAGAGAAGAGTTAATGTAGCAGGCCTGAGACTGCTGTCCTTTAAAAGTCCTGCTTAAAATATGGAATCTTGGCTGGTGTCTTCAAGCTTGGATTTTGGAAGTGTTTCCCCCATTCCCTGAACTGATAAAAAGTGGCACAGTGATCTAAGCTGCTTGTACAAACAATATGGCTTTTGATGAACACCTGCTCTCCTCATGGGAGACTGGAAATTTGGTACAGGCTAGGGAGAAACTGCCTATGCGACCAGTCCCAAATAAAAACCTTAGGTGCTAGGTCTCTAATGAGTTTTCCTCGTAGACAACACTCCACCTATGTTATTACAACTCGCTGCTGGAGGAATTAAGCACATCCTGTGTGACTCCATTTGGAGTCTTGGAAACTTCAGAACTTGACCCCATGCACCTTTTCCTTTTGTTGATTAGAATGCTATACAGACCCCTGTGAGTCTTCCTAGCAAATCCTCCTACCTGGGAGTGGTCTTGGGAACCCGTGACACATCTATATATCTAGCTTCCCTCCAACATGCCATGGTACAAATCTGCACTGCCAGGTTGATTCCTGAAATCCTGAGAGCTTCGCAATTACCCTTTTGAGTTGTTCGACTGGGCTAACTGCATAGTAATTTTCTCTGGAGGATTTCCCAGAACAAAAATTAACAGGATATTTTTGTGCATTCTGAGATGTCAGCCTTTTACCTCAAGGAGATGCTTCTGTGCAAACTACAAACAAGTCAGTCCTGAATCATGTTGAATAATAGCCTTTTAAATATCGGGTAACCACAGACACAATTATTATGCATGCACTTCAATGAGTGTATTACAAGAGGTGAGTGACAATCAACCAGCTGAGAAGGCTCTGAATCAAGAGGAATGGTAAGGCTCTTCTGCAAAGGAAACACACACATAGACAAAAAAGAATGCAGTAATTGAAATAGTATGAGGAGCATGCTATGTGCTTACGCATCTGTTCTTTGTTTCTTTTCATCTCCTATGGCCAGATTTCTGCAATTCTTCACAAAAATGTAGAGCCCTCCAGTTTTGTAGCAGTAGCTGATATGGAGCAGGATTTCACCACTGACCTTCACATTGCCATAGTCTCCTGTCTCACTGTAAACACTCATCATGCTGTTAAGGCTGGTCTGGAATAAATAAGATGAAAAGAGACACACAGTGTTGTTCTAATGATCTCTTCACACAACCCACTCCCCTTCATTCTATTGCAATCCTTGTTTTTATAATAAGCAGGGCAGTCGAAGGTGGGGGAAGAAAGCAGAATTCACTGCTGGTTTTGCCAGTATTGTATAAAATCCAAGCCTGAGAAAAGACAACAGATCTAGTGCCATTAGTAAGGAAGGCAGGAGACTTGTTGAGAGGGGAAGCATTTACCTTTTCGGGAAAATGCTTTTTGTTTTTTACTTCAAATGAATCCAGGGTTATTGGGTATTTCCAACCCCACCCCCACCTCCCTATCCTTACAGCTTGTCATTTTCACTGGTAAACTCAAGGTCGCTCTTCCTCAAGGTCTAGAATGCATAGATCGGGACAAAGCAAAGCTCATCTCTTATTCTGTGCTAGTAGGAGTCACATGTTCCTCTTTCTGTCTGCCACAGAGAGCATCCCATCACTCTGGGGGGAGCCACGGCTGCAGCTTTAACCAGGGCATGCCAGGAGAATGTCAGATACCCATAGGCGCTGCAATTCTCTAGTTGAGAAGCTATATTGGTCACACGGGGGTAATCTAAGACGACAGCTTTGCAAACCTCTGTAACGCGGCAACCCACAAAATGCACAACAAATAATAAAACACCACCAACCAATATATAAAATAAAGTTTTAAAAAACCAATCTGCTTCTACAGGGATGAATGAAGGTTCTGATGAGATACTAATGACAGGAAACAGTTTAAATTAGATGTAACAAAATTATCCTTTAGTTCCAGAAATGAAAACTCTGTATCTTAGCAACATGATAGTCACAAAAGACCACCTGGAAGGCTGTCATGAAGGGCTCAGTAATTTCAAAGCCTTTCCTTTGTGAGCCACTGTTTGGGAGGGGTGGTGGTGGTAAGGACTATGGTGAGTACAAAGGGAGCTTAGACTTTCCACTTTTTCTTTTTTTTTCCAAAAAATTCCTCTAATTAGTCAGAGTAGAGCCTAATCAAGGAGTGGGATGTGAATGATGTGGATAGTATCTCTTCTAAGCCTAAATCAAGGGCAAACCAAAGATTCCATAATTATTTGGAAGCTATAGCTTAAAGAGAGCCAATGAGTGAACTAATTTGTCTTTCTTGTTCATAAAGCAAAGCAACACAATGTTCATGCTAGGAGGTC
This sequence comes from Myrmecophaga tridactyla, assembly GCA_004026745.1. Classification (NCBI taxonomy): domain Eukaryota; kingdom Metazoa; phylum Chordata; class Mammalia; order Pilosa; family Myrmecophagidae; genus Myrmecophaga; species Myrmecophaga tridactyla. Next base: position 62,676 of record PVIY010005666.1, on the reverse strand, counting down.
ACTCTGAGCCGTGCTTTTCAACCTTTAATTGCACATAAATCACCTGGGGATCTCGCTAAAATGAAGATTCCGTTTCATTCATTCTGGGATAGAGTCTGAGATTCTGCGTATCTAACAAATGCCCAGGTCCACAGTTCCCAAGGTTCCCTGTGCTGAGACATCCCAGGGCACCATACTGAACTCATAGGGGCACTGCAGGATATTTTAAATTGTCAAGGGAATCATGGTGATTCCTACCAGACACCATGCTGACTACTTGCTAGTAGTTCACAGTGCCAAAATCAAATTATACTTCTTTTCAATGACGTCCTATCTGTGTGAGGCCGGGTTTTTGAGAGCTACTGTGACAAAAAGAAGGTATTGCACAAAAGCCTATGTGGAACAGAAAATGAGTGTGGTGGTGTCCAGTCGGATCCCAATGCTTGAGAAGTTGTGCAGTGCCCAACAGCTGTACACTGCTCAACAGCTGTGCACAGCCTATTTGTAGGTAATAGGGATTAAGAATGGAATAAAATGTTATTTTTCTTTCATTTTATGTGTATTATATTTTGAAATGGCTACTAAGTTGTTAGAATATAAATGCTTATTAAGTTGTTTGAACTTAACTACTTAATAAATGGACCAACCAGTCATTACCTTTGGCCTAGGAGTGCTGTGAAAAAATTACTGACACTAGGGGGTATTGTGAACCGAGAAAGTCTTGCAGTCCGTCCAAGGTGATGCAATGTTGCTAGGCCATGTATAAAAAGGGCTTCAAGAAAAGGGCTCAACCCTTTCACCTTACCTATGAGAAAACTCTGGCTCATAGAAATTCTTGACATTTCCAAGACTTAAAGATCTCCAAATTCCTCAATAATATCCTCTCCATCATAGCTCACTATCTCCTTGCATTACTGACTTTTATCTACACCACATTCCTATGTAGCCACATCTCTAAAGAGGGTCCTCTGTAATCAGCGGTTCCTACAGACAGGAAGACATTTAGGAACCCAGAAATGCTGACTCTTGAGAGAAATTAAGTCATGTATGACAATTTTGCTACTAACCAAACTTTATACTCTTAACCAAGCCAAAGCTGTGATTTAAAAAAGTAGAGATGATTATTCCAAAATTGTCTTCTAGTGGTAAATAATTTCGGACCATGTGTTTTCTGACTGCACAGATTCTAATAGTTAACGCATGTCCTCTTTTTGGAATACTGTCCCAGATTCTGATAATCTTATTAATCCTTGAAAGGAGAACCTCTGGTTAATTGCACACAAATCAGACAAAGACCATGTTGGAAGAATCACCCACATAATCTTATTTCCCAAACCATGAAATTCATGAAATATGTTTGGAAAGAAGAGAAAGGAAAGTTTGAAAACTCACAGTGTCTGAGTCAGCATCAGGCACATTTAGGTAGTTCCACTTCCTGTCAGAGCCTGCTTGAGAATTCTTTAAGGAAGTCGCCCAAAGGTCAAAAGAAAGAGGATATTAGAGCAATAGAAAGAAATCAGAGAAGCAAAGAAAAAGACTTAGAGTAGATGGGTACAAGGACACAGGGATTCCTAAAGCTTTCCTCTCCAGGCAGGCCTTGAACACTCAAGTAAGGAGTACAGAATATTCTGTAGGCAGTGGGAAGCTACGGATAGTATTGGAGTGGGAGAGAAATTGGGTTTGTGTTTTAGGAAGATGACCTGCAGCAGTATAGAGGATGGTGGAGGAGTTGAGAACATGATGGCAGGCCAATTTGTCAGCAAAGAATTGAAATACTTTATAGGCTTGAGCTGATGAGGACCTAAACTAGGGAATGAAGAGGTTTTAAAACCTGGGTAAGGACAGTGGAGGGAGAGGGAAGGTATCAGGAGCCTTTGGAAAAGCCCACGCAAAATGAAACTGAAAAGCACCCTGTGGGCAAAGGGCAAGCAGGAGCTTGTAACAATTTTGTACTCACTGTCACACATCTTTCCAACCATATTCAGACCTTTCTTTGAAAAGCATAGAAAATCAACAACAGAAAGAAGGAACTTTCAGCATTTGCCAAAGAACTGCTTACGGTTGACAGGCCACTTGCAAGACTGCGGGTATTTGTAGAAAATCGGGAGGACACTAAGTCATCAATGCCTTCTTCAGACTCTTCCAAGGAATCCTAAAAAAAAGACGACAAAATCAGTGCTTTGGTTTATTTTTTTCATAGAAAGTCTTTTTACTTTAAAAAGCACGTTCTTTCCTAAATACCTGAAAATCAGATAAACGTTTCCAGAAATCACCCCATTCCTAGGTTTTAATCCTCACGTCAATCTAAATTATGCTATCAGAACAGAGGGCAGGAGGTGGGGATAGAGGGCTGGGTCTCCTTCCTAATGATGCTTGCTTTGTGGGAAAAACGTGCAATTTGGAATTACACAGACCTGGATTCAATTTCCATCTCCCCAATCTCTAAAGTGACTCACTTTGGATAATGTAATTGTTATTTCAAGATTTTTTTTTCTGTTTGTGCAAGTTCCGAAACTATGTCTATGTCTCTATCTAGACTGCCAAGAGGGAATGATATACTGTATCTCAAAAGTCTCTTGTCCCAAACCCTATATTCTACCTTTATTTCCCCCACTTCTTTTTCACCCTCATGATAAAAATAGGTTTTTAGAATTTAAATAATACACTTTTATAGAAAAATACTTGAAGCAATATAGATAAATGTAAATAAAAAGTAGATTCCTCCATTAATATTAGAATGTTTTAGCTGTTTTTAGTCGTTTGACTTTTCTGTTAAATTTAGAATCTGCTTTTCAAGGTTCACAAATGCCAGGGCTTATTTAATGTCTTTCACTACAGTTTCATAATTTTACAAATAGAGGTCTTGCATTTATTGTATTACGCTTGAATGTTATTTTTTAGGTCCGTATTTGAACAGATTGGTGTGGATCTATAGAAATGAATTGATTTTTAATACATTTTTATTGAGATATATTCACATACCATTCGTCACCACAATCAATTTTAGAATATTTTCATTATTATAAAAAAAAAGAAAAAGAACACCCAAAACAGCCCATACCTCTTACATCTCATATTATTTTTTTATGTATTTGTCTTTGTTTTCTTACTCATCTGCCCAGCACTGGCAAAGGAAGTGTCAGCCACAAGATTTTCACAATTGCATTGGCCACACTTTAAAAGTGCTATAGTTATTCAACCATCATTAAGAATCAGGGCTACTGGATTACAGTTCAACAGTTTCAGGCATTTCCTTCTAGTTTGTCGAATACACTAGAAACTAAAAAGGAATATCCATATAATGCATAAGAATAATCTCTAGAATGACCTCTTGACTTTATTTGAAATCTCTCAGCTACTGAGACCTTATTTTTTAAACTTTCTTTTCCTGTTTTTGGTCCATCCCACAATGCCAAGGCCAGGCTCATTCCTGAGAGTCATGTCCCACATTGCCAAGGAGATTTACACCCCTAGGAGTCATGTCCCACGTGGGCGGGGAGTGGGGGAGGAAAATGAGTTCACCTGCTGAGTTGGCTGAGAGAGAGAGGCCACATCTGAGCAACAAAAGAGGTTCTCTGGGGATGACTCTTAGGCATGATTATTAGTAGGCTTAGCTTCTCCTTTGCAGGAATAAGTTTCATAAGGGCAAGCTCCAAGATCGAGGGCTTGGCTTATTAAACTGGGAGTCTCCAATGCTTGTGAGAATAACAGGAATTAACCAAGTGGGGAAGTTCAATATTTCCACATTTCCCCCCAGTTCCTCAAGGGGGCTTTGCAAATACTTTTTTGCTTTCTGCCCAAATTACTCTGGGATGTATCAGAGTATTACATTAATCTGTACAAAATAACAAGATCTCATTCCTTATTCAATGTTCCAAGTAGTTATGTTGTTTGAATAAACTGACCATGCAGGTTAAATGAGATAGTATGCTACAGAAAATATAAATTTTGTATCAAATAAAACTCTCTCCCTTTGGTCTCACACAGAAGTTGAAGTTTTAAAACACAGACAATACCATCCTTTACCTTTTAGTCTGATTTACTTTAGTCTTACCCAGATCAGCTTCATTCATATCTCTAATTGAAGTCTGATCTCTTTTTCAGCTTTGTTAACAGTTGCTGTATTGGGTAATGCTGACTTTCAGAGCTGCAAAACTCTACCTCTGAGTCTCAGGTGTCACACAGATACCCAAAGTTCCAGGGAAAGACAAGGTTATACACAAAAAACTCAGCATCTCAGAATTTAGAAATAACAGTTAAAACTCAGGAATAGATGTGCCTGTTGAAAGAGCTTAAAATCTAGAACCCTTTGCAATAAGCCTTATTGAACATTCTGTAGACCTTAATTGTCAATTGCCCAATCTCTGCCCATGTTCTATCCCCTGATAATCTATGCTCTTGAATTCAATTCTCAGAGTTTACACATTAGTTAGTTCATATTGGTGAGGCCTTACAACATTTTTCTTTTCATTCTGGCTCATTTTTCTCAACATAACGTTCTCAAATTCATTCACCTAGCTGCATGCCTTCCAACTTCATTCTTTCTTGCAGTATATACCACAGCTCACCCTTCTGTTCATCAGTAGATGTACCCTTAGGCCACCCTCAACCATTGCAAATCGTGAATACTGCTGCCATAAATAACAGTGCGCAAATGTCCATTCATGTCCCTGCTTTCAGTTTTTCCAAGTATATATACCTAATAATGGGGTTGTAGGATCATATGGCAACTCATACTCAGCCTCCTGTGGAACCAACACACTGTCCTCCAGAGGGGCTGCACCAATCTATTTCCCTACCAACAGTGAATAGGTACATCTGTCTCTCCACATTTTTTCTAGCATTTATATCTTTCTGTTTATTTTTTAAACAGTTTTCCTGCAAGTAAATCCATCCTAAGTAAACAATCAATGGCTCCCGGTATAATCACATAGTTATGCATTCACTATTATAATCTATATGAGAACATTTCCATTTAGTTCTGTGCTGTGATCTCAGCCCTTCCACCCATTCCAGACTTGTGTAGGATGCGTGTCCAGTCACGAATGCTCCCTGAACAGTTGTTCCAGACAGTTCCTGGCTACTTACTAACTGCCCTAAAGAACTAATTAAATTCTACACCTCCTTTCACTACCATTTTGCCCTGCCTCTTGCAATTGATGTTCTTGATGGACTTCAATGACAATATTGGATTACTCACAATCCTTGACTTCTGAAACACTTTCATCCTTGGACCATGTATGATTCTCTTTCATTTATTTATTTGAAATAATGTAGTAAACATCCATGCACCCATCACCCAACATGAAAACATAGACCTTGAAAATAATCTATGTATACTCATGTGTTCTTCTCCCCTTCCACCCTTCAGCATATGTGATGCAACCTCCATTCTAAATAGGACTCTTTTAAATGTAATTTCATTTTCATTATATTTACTATTTGTTGCTCAAATATGAAAATACAATGGACATTTCTAAAGCCCTCACTACTTCTAATATGTTATTTGTTGATCTTTTGAGCATTCTATGAAGATGTACATATCAACTGCTAATGGAAATTTATTTCCTCTTTCCAATTATCCATTTGATTTCTTTTTCTTACTTTATCACACTGGCTAGGAATTTCAACAAACTTTGCAATTGAGTGGTGATATTGGACATACTTCTCTCATTCCTCATTTTAAAGGTAATGCTGCTAGTAATTCATGATTTAGGATGATGCTTGCTATATTAAAAAAGATAGGTATTCTTTTCCAAGTTAGTTCACTTCTCTTTCTAATTTACTAAGAGTTTTTATTATTAATTTATGCTGAATTATGTATGGTTATCTCACTGAATCTACTAAAATGATCACATATTTTAAAAATCTACAATGTGGTAAACTAATTTATAGATTTTTAAATATGAAGCCATCCTTGTAGAGGTAAACATCCTTGAAAAATATTAGCAAATTGAATCCAGCAATGTATACAAATAATTATACATCACAGTCAAATGAGATTTATTCCTGGTTTGCAAGGTTAGTTCAACATTCAAAAGAAAGCAATACAATATACCATATCAACAGGTCAAAAAGAAAAATCATATGATCATATCAGTTGATGCAGGGAAAGCATTTGACAAATTCCAACATCCATTATTTTATTTGTTTATTTATGTATGTACGTATGTATGTATGTATGTCTACTGTATAGTGGGGGTCACATTTCATTCTTTTTCCATGTGAATATCCCCTATTGCAGAACCATTTGCTGATTTTTTGTTTGTTTAGGTTTTCGTTTGTTTCCTTGTTTGTTTGTTTGGGAGGTGCATGGGCTGAGAATTGAATCCGGGCCTCCTGCATTGGCAGGTGGGAATTCTACCACTGAACTACCCTTACACCTCCCTATTATTTTTAATATATATATGATGTGAATTTCATATATAGAGCTAACACATTTTTAAAGCTATAAAGGCATTCAGATATGCATTAGATAAAATCATCTGTGATTGAATACCACTAGTAAAGTCTTGCAAAAGTGTCTAATGTTCAAAATGAAGCACAAAAATAAAGGCAGGAATTCTATTGCTATGCTCCAGGTTGTTATATTTGTCAGTTTGAGTGGTCAAAGTTTACATGCTGAGTGAGGTGTGGAATTTTGTAAAACAGTTTTATTCACACACTATACAAGCCATCCACAACGTACAATCAATGATTCTTGGTATAATCACAGAGTTGTGCCTTCACCACCACAATCAATTTGAGAACATTCTCATTGTTCCAAAAAAAATCCCATATCCCTTTTACTCCCTATTATTGACACTCATCATTGGTATAGTACCTTTGTTACAATTTATGAAAAAATATTACAGTATTACTGTTAACTGTAGTGCGTAGTTTTCATTAGTTATATTTTCCCCATATACTACCCTATTATTAACACCTTATAATAGTGACATACATGTATTCTAGTTCATGTAAGAACATTCTTATATTTGTACTATTTGGACACAATCAATGTCCAAAAGGGGTTTATATGTTATATAGCTCCATGCTTTATCCTCTAGCTTCCCTTCCAGTAACATATATGATCTTAAACTTCCCCTTTCAACCATAATCACACCCATAATTCAGCACTGTTAATTACACTCACAGTAATGTGCTACCATGTCCTCTATCCATTTCCAAACATTTGCAATCAACCTTATTAAAAATTCTGTATAAATTAAGCACCAGCTCCCAATTCTCTACCTTCATTCTGTCTCCTGGTAACCTATACCTTAGCTTTTAACTCCAAGACTTTACTCATTATAATGAATTCATATTAGTGAGACCATACAATATTTGCCCTTTTGTGTCTGGCTTATTTCATTCAACATAGCATCCACAAGTTTGAGCATGTTGTCACATGCATCAGGACTTCATTCCTTCTTACACCTGAATAATAGTCCATCATATATAAAACAACATTTGGTTATCCATTCATCAGTCAGTGTATGTACTGGTTTGAAATTGTTATGTACTCCAGAAAAGCCACGGTCTTTTAATTCAATTTTGTGGGGGCAAACATACTGTTGGTGGGACCTTCTGCCAGTTTGAAACTGTCATGTACCCCAGAAAAGCTGTGTCCTTAAATCCTCATTCAATATTGCTAGATGGGGTCTTTTTTTTATTGTTTCCATGGAGATGTGACCCATCCAATTGTGGGTGGTAATTTTTGATTAGATGGATTCAATGGAGATATGTCTCCACCCATTCAAGGTAGGGTTGCTTATTAGAGTCCTTTAAGAGGGAAACATTTTGGAAAGAGCCAACAGAGCCAGCACAGCCCACACAGCCAGAGACCTCTGGAGATGCAGAAGGAAAATGCCCCCTGGGGAAACATGAAATGAGGAAAGAAAGCTAGCAGACATTGTCATGCACTATCCCAGCTGAGAAAGAAACCCCACACTTCATTGGCCCTTTCTTTGGAGTTAAGTTATCTTTCTCTGGATGCCCTAGTTTGGACATTTTTATGGCCTTAAAACTTTAAACTTGTAAATTAATCAATTCCCTTTTTAAAAGCTGCTCCGTTTCTGGTATAATTGCATTCTGGCAGCTTACAAACTAAAACAGACCTTTTGATTAGGTTGTTTCCATGGGGATGTGACCCTGCTCACTCAAGTTGGGTCTTAATCTGCTTACTGGAGTCCGTTAAGAGAGGGACACTTTGGAGAGAATGCAGATGTTTGGAGATGCAGAATGAGATGCGCCAGGACACACCCAAAGCTGAGGGAGTTGTTTGAAACCAGAAGCCAGGAGTAAAGGACCAGCAGACATTGCCATGTGCCTTCCCATATGACAGAGAAACCCCAGATGCAATCAGCCTTTCTTGTTGATGCCTTAATTTGGACATTTTCGCAGTCTTAGAAATGTAACTTATAACTTAATAAATCCCCTTTATAAAAGTCAGTCCACATCTGGTATATTGCATTCTGGCAGTTTTAGAAAACTGAAACAATGTACAGTTGGGTGGTTTCTATCTTTTGGCATTTGTGAATAATGTCACTATGAACACTGGTGTGCAAAAGTATGTTCATAATCCTGATTTCAGTTGTTCTGAATATTTACCTAGTAGCAGGATTGCTGGATCATATGGCAGCTTTGTACCTAGGTTCCTGAGGAACTGCCAAACGGTCCTCCACAGCGGTTGCACCATTCTACATTCCCAACAACAGTGAATAAGTGTTCCTATTTCTCCATGTCCTTTCAAGCACTTGCAGTTCTCCATTTTTTTTAATAGTGGCCATTCTAGTAGGTATGAAATGATGTCTCATAGTGGTTTTGATTAGCATTTCCCTAACAACTAGTGAATTTGAGCATCTCTTATGTGTTTTTTAGGCATTTATAGTTTCTCTTTGGAAAACATGTCAATTCGAGTATTTTGCCCATTTTTAAATTGGATTGTCTGTCTTTTTATTGCTGAGTTGTAAGATTTCTTTATATATTCTGGATACTAAACTCTTATTGGACATGCAGTTTCCAAATATTTTCTCCTATTGTGTAGTTTGCCTTTTCACTCTCTTGAAAAAGTCCCTTGAAGCAGAAAAGTATTTAATTTTGAGTAGGTCCCATTTATCTATTTCTTCTTTTGTTGCTTGCACTTTGAGGGTAAAATCTAAGAAGCCATTGCCTATCACAAGATTTGAAGATGCTTCTATACATTTTCCAACACCCATTCTTGATAAAACTCTCAGCAAACTAGGAAAGGAATCAAACCTCTTCAATTTGATAAAGAACATCTACAGAACACATATAGCTAACATCATATTGAATGGTGAGAAACTGAAATGATTGGGAACAAGGCAATAATGTCTTCTCTCACCATTCCTATTCAACATCATGCTAGAAGTACTAGGTAATGCAATACAACACAAGAAAAGAAAATGAAAGTATACAAATTGGAAAGGAAGAAATAAAATTGTCTTTGCTCACAGATGACACGTGTGCTGGTTTGAAAGAATTTATATACCCTAGAAAAGCCATGTTTTAATCCTAATCCCATTTTGTAAAGACAGCTGTTTCTTCTAATCCCTATTCAGTACTGGCTGTTGGAAACTTTAATTAGATTATCTCCATGGAGCCGTGATTCAGTTAAGTGTGGGTATTAAACATGATTAGGTGGAGATGTGTCTCCACCCATTCCAGGTGGGTCTTGATTAGTTTACTGGAATCCTTTAAAAGAGGAAGCATTTTGGAGAAAGCTTCTGAATGACATAGTCATGAGAAGCAGAGAGTCCACCAGCCAGCGACTTTTGGAGATGAAGAAGGAAAACACCTCCCAGGGAACTTCATGAAACAAGAGGGCTGGAGAGAAAGCCACAGCAGATGCCATGTTTGCCATGTACCCTTCCACTTGAGAAAGAAATGCTGAATGTCATCAGCCTTCCTGAACCAAGACCTCTTTCCCTGGACGCCTTAGATTGGACATTTCTATAGACTTGTTTTAACTGGGACATTTTCTAGGCCTTAGAACGTAAACCAGCAACTTACTAAATTCCTCTTTTTAAAAGCCATTCCATTTCTGGTATATTGCATTCCGGCAGCTAGCAAACTAGAACTACATGATTGGCTACATAGAAAATCACAAGTTAATATAGAAAGGTGATGATGTTGCAAATGCAAAAAATAAAAAGGACCTCATTACAAACTTGATTTTCAGAATATTATATTTTCATTATTTCTTCTTTAACCAAATAATTATTTAGTAGTATGTTTTTACTTTGCAAACTTGTAAAGATATTCAACTTAAATTTTTGTTAGTAATACCTAATTGTGCTGACGTCAGAGAGAGTGATGAGTAGGATTTTTAACAAAATTTAAATTCTCTGTTATCATGTACACATCCTCTATTCATAATTCACTTCTTTGGTATTAGCATTAAATTTATCAAGACAACTTTATCAAATTATATAATCACCTTTATTTTTTATATCCCTTGAAACATTCCTGGATTCTTTTCTCTTCTTAAAAATTTCATAAAAACTGTTTTCAATGTGGGTTTGTGTGACAAGTCTTGGAGACCTCTATTCCTGAGAATATTTTTAATGCCCTTGTATTTTAAAAATAGGAAAACTTTTTAAACAGGGTTTAAAATTCTAGGTTCAAATTTAAACTGGTTTTCTTTTTTACTTTTAATATATTACACTTTTGTCATCTTGTACCCTGTGTTGTAACTGAAAACTCTGATGTCAACCTAATCCTTGTTTATTTGTGTGTAATAGGATTTTTTTGCAGAAGATTGTAGAATTTTCTCTTTTATTGATATTCTTAGATTTTACTATAATGTATCTAGTTGTGGGTTTTAATTTATTTCTCATTTGACACTTTCAAGCTGAGAAATATAATCTTCTTTAATTCTGAGAAATATAACCTTAATATTTTTAAGTAGCCCCTTTTCTATATTTTATATTTTGCTTTTTCTGTATTTGCTATTACTCAGCTGTCAGCACTTAAACTTCTAATCCCATATGTCCTTACTTTCTTTTTTAAAAGCTTTTATTATGAAAAAGTTCAAGCATACACAAAAATACAATAGGGAATCTTCCTAACTGATCATCAGCTTTAACAATTTTCTATATATTGCCAAACTAATTTCAGCTATTTCCATTGCTGTTTACTTGTTTTTCACAGTTTTATTGGGATACAATTCAGTAATTTTTAGCAAATTTATAAAGTTGGGCATGTGTCAACACAATCTAGTTTTAGAAAATTTCCTTTAACTTAACAAGTTCCTTCATGCCTTTTTGCTGTCAATTCCTACTCTCATCCATAGTCCCTGGCAACCATTAACCTGCTTCGCTTCTGTACAGATCTGCTTCTCTTGGACATTTCACACAAATGTAATCAAACAATACGTAGTCATGATTGGATTCTTTCACTTAACAATGTTGTAGTAAGCACCAGTGTTCATCCCTTTTTATGGCCGAATAATATTCCCTTGTATGGAATACAATGCACATTTCGTTTATCTATTCACTAGCTGATGGACATTTGTATTGTTTGAACGTTTTGGTTATTATGAATAATGCTGCTGTGAACGCTCACACACAAGTGTTTAGGTGGACCTTGTTTTCATTTCTCTTGGGTAGAAATGAAATGAAATCATTGGGAAGAAATAAAAACATTGCTGGGTTTATGTTTTAAAGAAACCATGAAAATTTTTCCAAAGTGTACCATTTTCCATTCCCATAAGCAATGGATAAAGGCTCCAATTTTTTATTAGATCCATTCTAGTGAGTGTGGAGTAGTCTCGCCATGGTTTAAATTTTCATTCCTCTGACTAATGATACTGAGCCTCTTTTTAAGTGTTTTTTTGGCCATTTGTAAAGCTTCTCTAGTAAAATGTCTATTTAAATATTTTGACCATTATTTAATGTTTGTCCTTTTTTTCTTTGTATGCTGTATGGCGGGAGTCACATTTCATTCTTTTTCCATGTGAGTATCCCTTATTGCAGTATCATTTGTTAAATTTTTGGTTTTGTTTGTTTCCTCATTTGTTTGTTTGCTTGTTTTTTGAGGGGGGATGTATATGGGCCAGGAATCGAACTTGGGTTTCCCAGATGGGAGGCGAGAATTCTACCACTGAACTACCCTCGTACCCCAGAGTTTGTCATTTTAATACTGAATTTAAGGGTTTTTGTATATTTTGGGTACAAATCACTTACAAACTATATGATTTGTAAATATTTTCTCCCACTCTGTGGTTTATCTTTTTTTATTCATAATGATGTCATTTGAAGTACAAAACGTCTTTAATTTTTTTTTGGAGAAATTTTTTCTTTGTTAGAGATGTTGTGGATTTATGGAACAATCATGCATGAAATACAGGATTCCCATATACCACCTTATTAGTAACACCTTTGCATTGGTGTAGAACATTTGTTACCATTGATGAAAGCACAGGTTTATAAATGAACTATTAACTATATTCTTTAACTGAGGGTTCCCTGTTTGTGTAGGGTAGATCCATGGATTTCTTAAAAAAATTTAATCCTGTTACCACATATAGAGCCTAATACTTCCCCCTTTTAATTGCATTCAGGTATCTATTTCAGTTCGCTTAATTATGTTCACAATGTCATGCTACCTTCACTGCCATCCATTATCAAAACATTTCCATCATTCTAAATAGGAATCTTGTACATTTTAAGCCTTAACTTCTCCTTCCCTATTCCCACCCTGTCCCCTGGTAACCTATATTCTAGATTCTGACTATATGAGTTTTCATATTCTATTTTTTCAAATCAGTGAGCTCATACAACATTTGTTCTTTTGTGTCTAGCTTTTGTCACTCAATATGACATCTTCGAGGTTCATCCAGGTTGTTTCATGTTTCAAGACTTCATTCCTTTTTATAGTGAATGATATGCCATTATATTTATATAATACATTTTGTTTATCTATTCATTTGTTGATGGACACTTGCTTTGTTCCAGTTTTTGACAATTGTGAATAATACCACTATGAGCATGGGTACACAGATATCTAAGTCCCTGCTTTCAATTCTTTTGATTATGTACCTAGCAGTGGGATTGCTGGGTCATATGGTGATACTTGGCTTTCTGAGGAACTGTCAAACTGAATTCCATGGCAGCTGCACTATTTAACATTCCTAACAGCAATGAGTGAGTGTTCTTATTTCTCCGTATCCTCTCCAACAATTGTTCTTTTCCATTTTTCTTTAATAGCAGCCATTCTAATGGGTGTTGAATGATTTCTCACTGTGGTTTGGATTTGCGTCTCCTTGTTGGCTAATAATGTTGAGCATCTTTCCATGTGCTTTCTGGCCACTTATGTATCTTCTTCAGAGAGATGCCTGTTCAAGTCTTTGCCCTCTTTAAAATGGGGTTATTTGTCTTTTTGTTGTTAAGTTGAAGGATTTCTGTATATATTCTGGATATTTATATAGATATGTGGGTTCCAAATATTTTCTACCATTCTGTAGGTTATTGCTTATTTTCATGATAAAATCATTTGAGGTATAAAAGTTTTAAATTTTGACGAGGTTCCATTTATCTCTATTCTTTTGTTGCTTGTGCTTTGGGTGTAATGTCTGAGAAATTATTGCCTAAAACAAGGTCCTGAAGGTACTTCCCTATGGTTTCTTCTAGGAGTTTGATAGTTCTAGGTCTCATACTTATGTATTTGATTCATTTTAAGTTGATTTTTGTATATGGTGTGAAGTAGAGGTCCTTTTTTGGCAAATAGAGATCGATTTTTTTCTAGCACGATTTGGTAAAGAGACTATTCTTTCCAATTAAGTATTCTTTGCCACCTTCTCAAAAATCAGTTGGTTATAATTGTTAGGGTTGACTTCTGGTCTCTCAATTTGATTCCATTGATCTATATGTTTGCCCTTATGCCAGTACCATGAGGTTTTGATTACTGTGGCTTTGTAATAAGTTTTAAGATCGGGAAGTGTGAATCCTCCAGCTTCGTTCTCCTTTGTCAAGATGGTTTTAGCTATGTGGGACCCCTCACCCTTCCACATTAATTTGATGATTGGCTTTTCCATTTCTGAAAAGAAGGTTATTGGAATTTTGATTGGTATGGCATTGGATCTATAAATTGCTTGGGTTAGGATCAACATCCTAATGACTTTGGTTTTCCAATCCATGAACAGGAATGTCATTCCATTTATTTAGGTGTACTTTGATTTCTTTTAGCAATATTTTGTAATTTTTCTGTGTACAAGTCCTTTATGTACTTGGTTAGATTTATCCTATTCATTTGATTCTTTTAGTTGTTACTGTGAATAGAATTTTTTTCTTGAATTCTTCTAACTGTTCATTCTTGCTGGGATTTTGATAGGGATTGTGTTGAATCTCTATATCCATTTAGAGAGAATTTCCATCTAAACAATATTGAGTCTTACAATCCATGAACATAGACTGTCTCTCCATTTATTTAGATCTTTTATCTAAATAAATATTTAGATATTTTCATAAATCTCAGTGTTCATGTCTTATATAACTTTTTTATAATATTATTTCTAAGTATTTCAATCTTTCACATGCTATTGTGAATGAAGTTATTATCTTAATTCCACTTTCAGATTGTTCATTATTATTTCATAGAAATACAATTAATTTTTATAAACTGACCTTATATCCTGAAACCCTGCTGAATGCATATAACAGTCCTGGTAATATTTTTTAGGATTCTTTGGGATTTTCTACATATAGAATTATGTCATCTGTAAATAAAGAAGACATTGCTTCTTTATTTCTAATGAAATGCCTTCATTTCTTTTAGTTTTTTTTCCTTTCTCTCTCCCTTCCTTACTGTACTGGCTAGAATCTCCTGTACAATGTTGAATAGATATAGTGACCAGGGGAACATTTGTCTTGCTCCTGAACTTGGGGGGAAAGGAATTAGCACCATTTTGCCATTAAGTACAATGTTAGCTATAGCAACTTTTTTTTTTTAACATGGGCAGGCACCGGAAATCAAACCCGGGTTTCCAGCATGGCAGGCGAGAACTCTGCCACTGAGCCACCGTGGCCTGTCTTAGGTATAGCATTTTTAAGATGCCCTTTGTTAGATTAAGTTCCCTTCTATTCCTAGTTTGTTCAGAGTTTTATCATAAATGGATGCTGGATTTTGTTAAACGCTTTTTCTGTATCTACTGAGATAATGATGCAGTCTTTGTCTTTTATTCCATTAATATGTTGCATTACATTTTTTTTTTGTATGTAATTTAGTTCTTAATGCTAAACCAACCTTGAATCATTGGGATAAATCCCACTTGTTCATGGTGTGTCATCCATTTTATATGTTACTGGACTTAGTTTCTTAATTTTTTTTTTTCACATGGGCAGGCACCAGGAATTGAACCCCCGTCTCCAGCACGGCAGGCAAGAACTCTGCCTGCTGAGCCACCATGGTCCACCCAATATTAACAACTGTCTTGTTAAGCTTACTTTACTCTTAGAATTTTTTTTTTTAATTTTTATGTTTTGCATGGGCAGGCACCGGGAATCAAACCTGGGTCTCCAGCATGGCAGGCAAGAACTCTGCCTGCTGAGCCACCATGGCCTTTCTTGAGTCAAGGTATCTGTCTCTGAATGCCTGAGTTTGGACATTTTTATGGGCTTAGAACTGTGAACATGTAACTTAAATCCTTTTTATAAAAGCCAACTCATTTCTGATATATTGCATTCTGGCAGCATTAGCAAACTAAAACAATATCTCATTTAATAGTTATAAAGATCATTTCATTTTTATGTTTCATCGCATTTTCTAGAGCCATCAAAACAATGTTGAATAGTAATAGTAATAGTGAGAACCCCTGTTTTGTTCTTGATTTTAATGGCAATAGGTTAATCATTTCAACATTTAAAATGAGGTATGCTGTAGGTTTTTCGGTTCTTAGTTTTTGTAAATCATCTTTAAGTGGTTTCTGTTAGTTTTAAATTAGCATTTTTATGTTTTTTGTAAAATTTTATCAAAAATTTCAACATGTATTAACATAGTCTTGTATTTTTCTCCTTTAATATACTAATGTAATAAATTATGTTAATAGATATATAGCTTAATTCTTTCATTCACATCTAGAATAAAACCTATACTTATTGCAATATTTTTGAATCACTCCTAGGGTTTACTTGATATTATGTTTCAAGTTTTGCATATATATTCATAAATTAATTTGATTTCAGCTTTCTTTTGCGAACTGTTTTTAAAATCAGGTTTGGGTTTTGAGGTTATATTAATTTTCAAATATTAATTTGAAGACTTTCATGTTTTCTAAGATCAGGAACAGTTTAATAACATTGGAATTAGTTACTCTTTAAAGGTTGAGCACAGTAAGATTTGAAACCATTTTATCTCATTGTCCTCATTTTTTTGTGGTGGATTTTAAATTACTTTTAAGATTTATACTTTTATCAATTTTATACCATATAAATCTATAATATTTATTTTTTGAACTCCAAGTTCAAAATATTAATATCATTTAACATTTGTGTTATATCTTTCTTCTGAGGAGTTCAAATTTCTTTATAGCAATTATAGAAATTAAAATATCAGAATATTACAGCCAGAGGAATTTTGATGATAATCTAATTTGACCTTATCATTTTATAAATGAGTTCACTGAACATTGATTTCCACATAATTTAATCTCAGATAAGAAGGCAGCTTATTGAGGCAATTTGACACATAGAAATGCTGACAAAAAATATGTAGTCAGATAGGTCTAGTAATATGTGGTTTAGGAAATGTTAAGATCCCTATTTCCTAGATTTAGATTAAGTGATGTGCATTAACCTGGGAATTAAAAACCACAACAGGTATTTTCTTAGAGATAATCTTCACTCATTAATCTAACTATCTGTTACCTTCTCTAAATCACTTTTTCTATTTCTTTGTATGTTAACTGTGGAGAGTAACAGAAGATTATTCTATATTCTTACTTTACTGTAAGAATCACCTTAAAGTTGAATGACTTAGAGCAAGATCATGCCCTTATTTCCTCATTATCACTAGACCCTCTTCGACATCCAACTTACCAAGTCTTTGTCTAAAGCCCCAGGAACAGATTTACTTCTTATGCTTCCAGTATCCTCTAAGTCTTCTGAAAATGACCCACTCAAATCTAACTCAGATCGACTCTGGTCTGGAGGAGAAAAGTGAAAAGGAAAGATGTGAATCATCTTATTTTGTTAGAAGATTTTATTGCTAATATATCATCTTTATTCCAATTCACTCTAGGCATAGGACAGTGTCATGAAAGCAGTGGTCAGAATCAGTAACTTCATGCTGTCTGTGTTAACATACTTCAATTTTTTAAAATGGTATTTTGGAAATTGCCTTACACTCAATTACCATCAAGGATGTATTTATTCCTCCTTTGATCACAGGAGGTTAAATGCTTTACTACAAAAACCTAAATTTTAAACTGTTTAAGGCTTCTGTTTTGCTCTTAGACTTTGAAAACCTCTCATAGAATGGGCTCTGAAGCTTGGACAAAATAAAACATTAATCATTCTTGACTTTAATATTTAGATAATTTACTGTATTGCCATGTTTGACAAAAAATGCAAGTCAACCAATTCTAAATTGCTACTGTAAAATAATGGTATAGCAAATTATCTTCACACAAAAAAAGGAGGGGCTATAGCTAAATTGAGAGGAAGTTCTATTTCTTAAGGCACCAGTACATGCTTTCATTAGAAGAGCATCTTGATTTCAGTTTTAAAATATAAGTTAATGAACAACGCACCCTTCAGTAATGCTACAGATAGCTTACCAATTTGTGGGCAATTTATTTCCATAGACTAATTTTATACTCCAAAGGATACAGTTGCTTAAAAATGAGAAAGATTGAAGAAAAACAGATGAGACTACCCTCTCCAAATCAAGTACTTAAGCTTGAAAAGGTAAATGAGATAATGCAAATGAAGTGCTTACTTAGCATAGTGCCTGACAGAGTATATACTCAATGAACAGGAGCTGTTGAATACAAGTAGACTAGACTCTATGGTGACGGCATCTAGGCTAGTTTAAAATTTTTCATTTAACAGATGAACTACTTTCCCACTTCTGAACAAAATGCAGCAATGACCACACACATTAAGAAAATCCTTTGGGAGCTATCTAGTTAGGAAACACTCTCCAACTCAGTACACAGAATTCAACCTTAGGCTTTCTGAAAACATCATCATTAGTTAATAGGTATCTTTTTCATGTTGAGGATTTCATCATGATTTAATTTTGCACATGGGACATAAATTTTATAATCATGACAAAATTTCCTAAAGAGTTTCCCTATTCATAGGTAATAGAATTGCAATATAAATAACAGAGGGTTATTGTGATGATGAAGCAAAATGATGTATTTGAATGTACCATACAAATAGAAGGGATTATTATGAATACCTTAACACTGTGTGATGGTTAATTAATTTTGTGTCAACATGGCTAGGTTATGGTGTCCAGTTATTTGGTCAAACACTGGCCTAGATGTTTCTGTAGATGGGATTAGCATGTACAGTTGACTTTAAGAAAAGGAGACTACCATTGGGTAAGTTTCATCTAATCAGTTGGTGGCCTTAAGAGCAAAAGTACTGAGGGTTCCAGAAAGAAGAAATTCTGCCTCAAGTCTACCCCCTCTACTCCTCTTTGAATTTTGACCCTGTTAGCCAGCCCTACTGATTTCAGACTCAAGACTGTAATATCCCTTTTACTAGAATTTCCCTGCCCTATTGTGATGGTCAGGTTCATGTGTCAACTTGGCCAGGTGATGGTGCCCAATTGTCTGTTGCTGTGATGATATTTATGGACTTAAATCATGAGCATGTTGGTTGTATCCATGGCTGATTACATCTGCAGTCAGCTAAAGGGAGTGTCTTCTGCAATGAGTGATGCTTAATCTAATCACCTGAAGCCTTTTAAGGAGAATTCAGAAGAGAGAATCCCTCTGTCTGCTTCAGCCAGCCAGCCTCTTCTTGGGAGTTCATTGAGGACTTTCATTGGAGCTGTCAGCTCATGGCCCGTCCTACAGATTTTGGACTTAACATCTCCATGGTTGTGTGAGACACTTTTATAAATCTCATATTTACAGATATCTCATGTCAGTTCTGTTTCTCTAGAAACCCCTGCTAATACATCTATGGAATTTTGCCTGCCTATGGATCTTGGACTTACCAGTCCCAGAATCCTGTGACCCAATTTCTTAAAATAAATTTCTTCATATATATATATACACACACACACACATATATCCTGTTGGTTCTATTTCTCTGGAGATGTTGACTGATACACATTGCTTGCAAACAACTCTTTATTCAAACCATGGAATGATTTATATATCTGATATGGAGAACTTTTGACCACCACATCACTTGACTCACCATTTCTTTGAGCTCTGCAAATGCCCTTATCTGTCATTTGTCTGGAAAAACCTTTATTTCCCACACTCCTATATTGACATTCTGGTATAGCTCTGAAACTCAGCAATGACTCCTAGTTAGATATATGAACAGCAAATGGATTTTTCATGAATGCAAGAGGCCCAAGGCATTACCTGGGTCCACCTTCAAACAATTCTCATGGAATGGGCCTACCAGTATGGGTCAAAAAATGGATGCTTATTTTCTAAGGCACGAAATATCCACTTTATGCTATATGGAGCAGTAGTCATTTCCATCCGATTTAGTCATTTTTTTACAACAGAATGAGAATGTTGTAAATGTCCACCTGAAGAGAGGGAGGCCCCAGACACTGCTATGGATGGTGTGCCTGAAGCATTTCTGTGATGACTCTTTGCAAGGTCCTCAGAGGTGCTCTCAATGGTAGCCAAACTCATGGAATTTTCAAAACCATGCTCCTGCCCACAAAACAAAAATGAAAAAAAAAACACACACACATTATACTGACTTTAATTTACTTTAAAATACTCCCATATTAATGTACTTCAGTATAAACACATTTGTACTTATTACTTTAGGAGGAGCTAATTAACATTTGAAGGACCCTCATCAGGAGTCCATATAACTCCAAAACATATTATCAAAAATTACTAACTAAAATAAATACCAGTAGGTTTACTACTTAACACAAAATATGTTAGAGATAATTTTTCATTGGCAAAATCAGTGAGTGTTATAAAATATATAATTAACAAGAAAGATATACAGATACATCCCATCTTGGAGGAACTTTAAATTTGGCACAGTTCATACCCTCAGAGTAGTACTAGGGCCTAGAAATCTGTTTGGTTCTATATTTGTCTCCACTGTAAACACGCCTTACTCTCAACCACCTCTTACCTCCTTACTTTCTCCATCCCTATTTAACAGAAGATCACGTCACCTTTTCCATCTAGAAGGCTGGTTGATCAGAATATAGCTGGTTACATCTACGTTGGAATAGAAGTTTTACGTGAGGGGTCATCAAAGCTCATAAAAGTTTAAAGAGTGGGAACCTCCTTAGCTTACAGAAGCAGGTGCTTGTTCTCTTGTGTGTGTTTGCTTGCTAATAAGTGCCTCCACACATGGCAGAATTCAGCCTGAGACTTGCTTTCATCATAACATATGATAAAGGAAAACTCTTCCCAATTTTACTGATGCCTATGGGGCTTGGCTGCTATATCACCCCAAGCCTGCTTGAGCATTAAATTAATTTTGTAGAGTTGGAACTGGGCCAAGGTTAAATGTCCATGCAAATGACACTGTGGTGTGATAATGATCAAACCTGAAAGGGAACTTTTAATTGCCCCTTCTGTACATGAGCAAAGGTACCTTTCAAAGTCCTACAGTATTTGAAAGGAATTCTGTCCTTATTGCCCTATTGCTAGTCCCCACCTTAGACTTTCAGGGAGAGTTTGATGAGCTCACTAATCAATTTAGCGTCACCGTGGACTAATTTTGGTCTTTAATGATTCGTCAACACATAATACCTGTAAGTAGGAGGTTGATAGCACACAACTCCTATAATTGCCAAAGACTACCAACGTTTATCAAAGACTGAGTGGTCAAACGAATAAATTAGTTTAGATCTCAATATCTCCTCTTCAAAAAGTTGTTCACTTTTTTGGGCAATTATGTCAATTTTCCAACAGTCTGCACTCCCAGTAGTATACCAGGAGTATAAATAATATTGAGTACCAATGGGTCAGTTAATATTATATAGTCATTAATATGTAATACATACTCTGAAAGTTCTGAATGTCAAACTTAAAATTAATAGGTTGCATCATAGCAGAGTTCAGGTTAGAGACATTCATATGCTAAAGGTTTTCCATTTTAAACACTTACTTCCTACACTGTAAAGTAGAAAAGAACATTGAAACAAAGATATGCTGAGAAGTGAAATTAAGGTTTTTACTTTGATCATCATCTAACTCTATATACTTCCACTCTTCATCGTCAAAGAGCAAATGTACTTCCTAAACTACTGTACTGTCTTACGTTTTATTCAAAGAAAAGAATTTCTCTTCGTCTCTTTTTTCTCTTATTCAATAGAGAGCTAGAATGCAAAAGTGAAATAGACATAGGAATTGCCTACATACATATATACATATACTCAACTATCTTGGGGGAATGTCTGTTGAGGAACTTTTGGTGTTTAAGAAAAAAATAAGCATGTAGAAGTGGTTAGTTTTGAAAGTATTAGCATATAATAAAAGTGATATTTTTCTCTAACAATCTCAAATGGTACTTGGAAAAATAATCCTTGTTTTGAAAACAAATTCAGTTAACATACTGGTTATTGGATTAATAGTCAGCTGCTACCTGCTGATGCAGCTGTGCCAGCTGTTCAAATTTGTAAACTACTCTTGTTGGTAATCAGCACTATTCACAGTCCACCTACTGAGCCCTGTACTGCAAGCCATCTTGCAATCCCACCTCTGGCCACAATCCAGGTTAATTTGTGGTATGGCAGGGCTCTGCACCAATATCTGCCCTGATTGCTCAGCACCCTTGCCATACCAGTTGCTAAGTATTTTGAATACCAATACTTGTTAAGCTACCAAAAGAAGTGGGTATAATCATCAACTATCCTTGCACTTTTCTGGCTATTGAGCAGAATCTGCTTGTTGAGTTTAGCATAAATATTTATCAAATTTTCAACGTGCCTTTTATCTAATTAGTAAGTACAATTTAGACTTTAAGTGTTTAAATAAATATATCATTATTATTATTCAGTCTGTCTGAATGCCTTTTGGCTCTTCCTTCAAAATATATACAGAATCTGACTGCTTCTCACCACTTCCACTGCTATCTTCCTGTTTCAAGACCCCAAAATTTCCGACCTGAAATATTGGAATTGTCCCCTAACTGGCCTCCTAGCTTCTACCATTGTTCCCCTAAAGCTGGTTCTCAGCACCGTCCTAAGATTCTGCTTAAACAGAAATCAGATTGTGTCATTCTTCTGTTCAAAACCTTACAACTGCTTTCCTTCCTTATCTTATTCAGAGTTAAAGCCAAAGTCCATACAGTGGCTGTTCTCTGGTCCTAGTCCCTCTCTGAACTCATTTCTTAGTACTTCTCCCTTCATTTATTCACAACAGTCACACTGGCCTCCTTGTTCTTCCTTGAACACACCAACACACTGTCACCTCAAGGCCTTTGCACTGGCTGTTGTCCCAGAGGTATTAAAATATTTAAAAAATTGTTTGAACAAGGGGATTGACCATTCAAAATGGAGTCCAGCTGTGAGTAAGTGGAATGAACCTTTGTCCTTTGTACCTGCCTGGAGGATCATCTTTCCCCAGAGACCTGCATGGTTAATTCCTTCACTTCCTGTAAGTCTTTGCTCAAATATCACCTATTCCAGGCCCAGCCTGATTTTCCTAATACAAATTGTTGTTGGTCCTATTTCACTTAAACCGAACAACTTTTTTCAACAACACTTATCACCTTCTAATATATTAGAATGCCACCTCCATAAGGGCATTTTTGTGTTTCTTTACTGCTACATTCCCAGTGCCTTGCATATAGGAGGCATTCATGAAATATTGGCTGAATCAAATAATCATTTGGTTTTCTTAAATATAGACACCAGCTGTATGTATGTAGTTTCCTGCTTAATATAAAAGTATAGTACAGGCTAATTCATTCTAAGAATGACTCCCAACAAAATATTTATAAAGGAAAATTTTTCCAAATAATTTTCCATTTTCTTCCCAATATAAAAATATAATTTATTACATGCATGTGTATATAGAGATGACATGAACTTTAAGTTTTCAATATATGTCAATACCTTATAATGGATGTGCAAAACTTAAAACCATAAAAATATTTCAAGGTTCTACTTTTCTGACTGAAATCAGCTTGGAAAAATTTTAATGAAGTCGACTTATGAATATCTGCTCTGAGAAGTAGCATGGATGATGAAAATCAGATTCTTCTAAGAATTCTTTATGTTTGTTTCAGCCGTATAGCTATTTAGACTCTCATCGTACAAATACTAGCTTTGAGCCTGGTTCTGCCCTTTCCTTCTAGCTTTGGGCTTTCTATCAGGGGATAAGGATGCAGGAGGCGCAGTCTCTATTAAAATAAAAACAAAAGGTTTCTACCATTAAACAGCACAAACAAAATGTTCTGAGATATGCAAAGCTCAAACCCAGCCATGCTATCATGGTGAAGTCAAGTACCAGAGACTGGGTAACTCTTCACATTTGTGCACTTACTCTACTGCCAACTGAGGTAATGCTGCGTGTGCTTGGGGCCGGTGACCTTTGAATGACTGGGGTCATGCCATTCTTCCGACTGCTCTTTGGGGTCCCAAGACTGGCCTCCTGGTCATTGAGATCTGATGAACCAGTGCTTCCCCTATATGAGAAAGTATATTATGACTTTAGCATGGAAGCAGAGCGGTAGCCAAAGGCAGGTAAGAAAAAAGTTATGAGGAACAATGAGGATACTACATTGTGAACCATATGAAGTATCTGAGTCACACCAGGACTGATCAGCAACTATCATGTCTTCCTCTTCCTCGAAGATCTTCACAGGCTCACTAGGTTCAACCTCATTCATCTGACTCCAGGATCCTTGGAATTGAGATTTACCCCATCTTTCCAACTTTATTTCCCACTGCTTCACCATCATTCTTC
Organism: Myrmecophaga tridactyla; assembly: GCA_004026745.1. Classification (NCBI taxonomy): domain Eukaryota; kingdom Metazoa; phylum Chordata; class Mammalia; order Pilosa; family Myrmecophagidae; genus Myrmecophaga; species Myrmecophaga tridactyla. The sequence continues at coordinate 38,609 of PVIY010005666.1, read as the reverse complement.
CAGCTGGTCCAGGTTCCCTAAGATTCTCTCAACTCACCATGCTCACTTCCAACCTGTAAGGGTGTTTCTCACTTTATTTCCACCTGATATGCCCTCTTTGTAACTCTCTATCCATTCAAACCTTCTCCATGCTTCAAGGCTTTCACAGTAAGCAAGCACAGGCTTTGCCAATCTCTGCTCTATTCAGTTCTTTATTGACTATTGACTTTGCCAAACTGATTAACACTTACTGTATGATGTCTTTTTGGTTCCCTAACCACTCCATATATGTTAGCCTTGATGCCTCTTTCAACTGTGAATTCCTTGGGGACAGAGTCCACATCGTATTTACCATGACATCACCAACACGTTCATAGTGCTTTGGTGCAAAGGAGCCATTCAATACACGTTGACCAAAGATTAGAAATTGTATTTTATTTCTCTGTGCTGTTTTAGTGTCTGACTCAGGGCATACATTGAATAGATATGATGTAAAAATAATATGTCAAATGGGCTTGAATCACTTAACATGTTTGCTGAAAAATGTTTCAAATTCCTTAAAAAATGACTAATGAAATAACAGTTCCTGTCCTTGAGGTGGTCAAATTTTCTTATTAAACGGAATTTCATAATTAAACAAAAGTTTTGACAAAAAACTAGAGATCAAGAGAAGTGTTCGCTCTTATTTTATTCTTTACCTTCAGTGACCTCAACATATGCTAAACAGTAAGATATAAGCCCTTATGAGTTTCACTCATGAGGTAAACACATTGGTTACTACTTTAATGAGTGATAAGTGCATCTATAATGGTAAGCATTTTATTGGTAAAGCTCAACAGCAATAGTTCATGGTGATTATCACTCATATTTGAGCCAATCAAAGGAGAGAATGAAAGGAATAAAGGAAGGTATGTTTGACTGTGCATGTGTCATTACCAGCAGACAAACCTAGCAGAAGAAAGAGTGGATAATGACCTCTGGAGCAGTCAACCACACCTCGTAAGTTTTTTTCTAGGCTCTGCTCCAGAGAAGCCATCAAAATCAAATAGGCTCTGATAGACACTACCAGCCACCACTACCACCATCCTCAATAATCATACAAACAGCAGCTGCTATTTACTGAGTATAATCTAGGTGTTAGCTACTTTCTATACTCCTAGCAACCCTTTAAGAAAGGTATTAAAGTATTCCTTACATTAAAGATCAAGAAAACTGAGTTTTGGAGAGGTTAAGTGATTACTCCATATATGTGTACATATAGGCATACCACACATCCACACTGTTACTCAGTTAGTGTGTGACAAAGTCAGAATAAAAACTGGTAATTGTCTATCAATCCAAAGCCTGCATCCATTGTAGTTTCTCTGTTGACTTACCATTTCACCAAGATTGAATACATTCCATCCAGGCGGGTTATTCCTTGATAGAATGAGCTATCAAGAAGAAGATTATCAAAGGGCCAGAGAGCTGGGAGTTAGTTTTTTGGGACTTGCTTAAGAGAACCATGAAAATCTTCTGGGTAGCATTCCTTTGATATTACAAAGAAAGAGTCTCTGGCTTTCTCTTGGTAGAGATGACACTGAATAAATTATAGCATCATGGTCTCTGCTTGGGAAGGGTCTGTGGTTGTGTCTTTTGATCCTGACAATAACAGAATAAAATGTTGTGATTAAATAGATGTGATACAATTTGGAATTCTAAATGCTTTGGTGATTTTCTTCAACCTTCCCATCTCAGATCCTATAGTTCCTCATTTGACAACAGTTAACCATGTCCAAACCTTGAAGTGTTCCAGCTTAGCTCAAGCCATCAAAAGGCCTACTCAGAAGAGTCTTAGAGACCCACACAGTGGTGTTGTGGCTATAGGTTCTCTACTCTCAAAACAATAGTACCACAAAATTATCTACCCATACCATTTTAGGTAAAATCCTTTTTAAGAAAGAAGGGCTAGAGCTGAATTTTGCAGAGGAGTCAAGAAGTTATGATGTTCAGAGGGACTCATGTGGATGTTTCTGCTTGTAGCTATGCTGAAGGTTCTCCTAGTCCCAGGAATTTTGAAAAAAAAAACTACCATGGATGAACCTTACTGAAACTAAAAATCCTATGTACAGAAGTTTTGGCAGAATTTGATTAATTGTAGTGTTGACACTCAAGACAATATTCTGTGCTGAGAAAAGAATTCTTGTTATTGTAAGTAAACTGCTGGAAATTATTGCTGCCAACAACATTATCTCAAAAATAACATAAACTTTCACATTTTTCCATAACATTTATTATGAGTTTCTGAAGAATGTTTGCCTCTCAGTTTGCTTCAGTTGATTAGCCAAGGGAAAGGTTTGTCGAGTGAGGCAGATTATCGTAAATATTTTGGTACTAACTCTTTCAGCTGTTATATAAAATATGGTTTAAAAGACATGAATCATTGCCATTTAGAAAACTACCAAATAGGAAGTGAGAAAACTTTCATCAAGTTTAAATTAAAGTAATCGGAGGTTAAATGTTGATTGAGAAAGCTATTTTTCATCCAGATATCATGTTACTGATATTTAAATAAGAAGTATTAGAAATCAGTGCTAAATTTGGAAAATTTCAAGCTAAAATTTGGAAAAGGGGAAACTGGAAAACAGAAAATACATTGGCCCAAAGAGTGGGGATATGACACTGTCTTTCCTGGAGAAGGAAAGAATTTTGTCTACCTTTTTATAACTTGTGAAAGATACTTTAAAAGCCTTCCATTTTGTTTTCTCTAATCCCATGCTGGCTTAAAACCTTGATAATGGCTTTCCAGAAATGTCCATTTCTGGATAAAGGATCCTGGGATAGGGAAGAGAGACAACAATTTAATTAGTTGCTTTTCTAGTTTACACAACACTCTCCCAGGAGTTGTAGCCTGGAAATTATTTCCCAGAATCCAACCTACCCCAAGTGGCTGATGATGTTGAGCCAGGGCAGACGTGGTTCAGTGAGTGCTCCTCTAAGGCAGCTCACCCAAAAGGCAGCATTAATCTGAGAGATATTAAAGTCCACTGGGTCAATGAGGCTAGTGTGTGCTATGACCTGCGTCATATATGCATGATATTCTTTTTGAAGTTAACGAATTCTTCTAGCTTCATTTAGTTATTTCAGATCTGAAATGAATATGTTGTATATACAGGCAAGGAAGGTTTAGTTAGAAAGTGAAGTGACCCTGTTAAATAAGAAAGAGGTATCAAAAACGAGAAAGAAAAGGGAAAGAAGTTGAATGTAGTACAACCTACCAATCTTTGGTGGTCCCCAATGTCTTTACCAATAGTCTTATATGAAATGAGTGGGGTTTACCCTTGGTTGCACAACAGAACCACCTGGGTAGCTTTTAAAAATCCCCGTGTCTATGCCACATCCTGGACTAATCACAACAGAATGTCAGGGGGTAGGGCTGAAGCATCAGAATCTCCCTAGGTGATTCCAATTTACAACCAAGGTTGAGAACCACTGGGCTCAAGTGTGCTCTCTGGGATATGTTGCTTATAAGAAGTAAGTCACCAAGGTAGCCAGTGCCATCACATCTTAATCCAATTTAACTCTCTAGCTCACCTCTTGTATTCTACACTTCAATTTTTACCCTCTGAAAACCCTGAACACACAAGGTTGCTTTATGCCTCTTTTCCTTTGTACTTTCCATTTCCTCTGTCTAGAATGTTCTTCCTACTTTTTTCCTCTGCCCAAGTCCTCCTCATTCCTTAAAAGCTGCTTACAGGCCATCTCCATGAAACTTCCGTGAATCCTCTGGATAGGTAAATACTTACCTTTGGTTTTCTCTCAGCATACAGAATATCTTACTATCACGGTACTTACCAAATTGTCTTTAAATTATTTATTTACTTATCCCAATCTTCCCTGATAAACTGGAAGTTCATGAACAGGTAGAACACTATCATTGTCCAAGAATTCCCACATTTATTACTTGGCTTATAGAGCAAGGTCAATAATGTTGGTAGAACTATGTGTTGAATTTATTTATATAAATAGTATGCACAGGTAAGCAAATCATATATCTCTACCCCTTGATGATTTGCAGAAGAAGAAAGACCATCTATAGTACCTTAGCTACCCTGAGAACAAAACAGCTCATATAATACGTGCTGAGTAACACTGAATAGAAGATACATTTGTTATGTTGGAGAAATGGAAGACGTTATATTTAATTCAAAGAAACAGAACAAGCTAAGACAGGGCATGCTGGTGAAACAATTGGAGAAATAGACAAAACAGCAAGGAGACATACAATCATTTGACCACAAAAATAAGAAAAATCAAGAACCCAGTTGAATTTCAACCTAAGTGTAGTGTGGAGTATCTGGCTGAACTACTGGGCCCACATACCTCCTCCCGTTATTGACATTATCATGAGGAAAGCCATATGTATATGAAATAAACAGAAATTGGGGACTGAGCAATTGGTGATATGATAAACCCCACCTTTGGAGTAGATCTGAGAGCAGCTGGGGAGGAAATATTGTATCAGATATTGTCAGGGCCCTGCCCATTTTCCCTCACCACTCACCTCTACCTGCAGAATTTGCTTACTGAGAATACTCACAATTTTCTGACTTAGGGTTCTTTCTGCATATAGGAGCACAGAACTCACTTGCACAGATTGAGCCAGAAGAGCCAGAGATTTAGTGCCCCAGAAGCAGCCATCAATCAGTGATGAACATATAGTTGTGTATAATTACCCCAGGTTTCCTATCCTTTGGGTGGAGAACTCTGAGGAGTATTCTATATTGTTTTCTAGGGTTGCCAAGTGAGATTGAATCCTAGTTGCCCACAGTGGCAGATAGCTTAATAACGAACCCTTTGGGGTTTCCTTCCCTTCCCTACCTCATTTTCCCACTCCTCTATCTTTGTTGCCTAAAACCACATGCTAAACAAATTACTTGCTCTTGAATGTTTACTTCAGGGTTTGCTTCTAGGGTAACCCAAATTAAGATAGGGTGTGATAGCTAAATTCATGTGTCAACTTGGCTAGATTATGGTGTCCAGTTGTTTGGTCAAGTGAGCACTGGCCATGGATTGATTCTATCTATGGCTGATTACATCTACAACCAACTAAGGAGATTTCCTTCAACAACGAAAGAAGTTTCATCCATTCAGTTGAAGGTCTTATAAGGAGAACTGATGATTTCATGGTCAAAAGGAAGACTTTCCATCTCTACTTCAGCCAGCCAGGTTCTCCTGAGGAATGCATTGAAAACTTTCATCATTCTTTTCATCAGGAATGCGGTCTGCTTTATGGAATTCAGACTTGCCCATCCCCACAGTCACATGAATCAATTCCTATAACAAATCTCATAATATTTACATAATTTCTTTCTAAACACACACACACACACACACACACACACACACACACACATCTTGTTGGTTTTGTTTCTCTGGAGAACCCTGACTAATACAGTGGGCAAAGAATGAGGTTACAAGGGATGGTTTTGAGTTATAAATTGAAGTTTCCAGCTCACGAATTTCATGGCAACCTCAGACCTCTTGCTTCTTTCACTCATATGGTCGCAGTCCAAGTAAATTAAGTACTCTGGTGCTCCTACATTTCTTCACCTGCTATATCATATGCCATCCCTTCAAAGAAGCAAGATGCACTTTTTTGGGGCCCTGTGACTTTGTGAATTGCTAAAACATTTGTAACAGCTTGTGGTTTTGGTTGACCACCCTTTGCTGCCACTAAGGAGGACTGAGCTAGTTAAAGTGGGTTAAAATAGGAAGAAAGAGATATTAGCAGCACCAGCCAAATGAAGAAGAGGCAGGGAAGAGGTGAAAGTAATTTCCCTTTGGAGGTCAATCCTTGCAACCTCTATCCAGCAGAGTCAGAGAACTATCACAACTAATATTATGGAATAAAATTTACAGACTTTAAATGATATGCTATAAATTTGAACAATTCTTTCAGCTTGGTAAGGAAAGGAGTTTGCTAAGTGCATTAGCAACTAGCTACATTGAGTTTTATCTAATACACAAAACTAACTAGTATTGACTTTGTGGTTGTGGTCCTGGCTCAGGACAGAATACTCTCCTCTCGCTATCTTCAAATTACTAGTAAGAGGATGCTGCTTAATTGGCTTAATCACTTCCTTTATGTTTTTTAGGGTACAGGCATACCTTGTTTTATTGCACTTTGCTTTACTATCCTTCGCATTTTTTACAAATTGAAAGTTTGTGATGACCCTGTGCCAAGCAAGTCTGTCAGTGCTATTTTTCCAACAGCATGTGCTCAATTTGTCTCTTGGTGTCACACTTTGCTAATTCTTGCAGCATTTCAAGCTTTTCAATTATTATTGTATCTATTATGGTAATCAGTGGTCTTTGATGTTACTATTGTAATTGTTTGGGGCCAACAAGAACTGGGCCCATATAAGACGATGAACTGAGTCGAGAAATATTGTGTGTTCTGACTGCTCCACCGACTGGCCATTCCCCATTTCTCCACCCTTCCTATTCCTTGAGACACAACAATATTGAAATTAAGCCAATTAATAAACCTACAATGGCCTCTAAGTGTTCAACTGAAAGGAAGAGTCATTGTCTCTCACCTTAAATCAAAAACTAAAAATGATTAGGCTTAGTGAGGAAGGCATGTCAAAAGCTGAGAAAGGCCCAAAGCTAGGCCTCTTGATCAGTTAGCCAAGTCTTGAATGCCAAGGAACCGTTCTTGAAGGAAATTAAAAGTGCTATTCCAGTGAACACATGAATGATAAGAAAGTGAAACAGCCTTATTGCTAGCAGAGGTTAGTTCATGAGGTTTAAGGAAAGAAGCCATCTCCATAACATGAAAGTGCAAGGTGAAGCAGCAAGTACTGATGTAGAAACTGGTGTTATACAGAAGATCTAGCTAAGATAATTGACAAAGCTGACTACACTAAACAACACATTCTCAAATAGACAAAACAGTCCTTATTGGAAGATGCCATCTAAGACTTTCATTGCTAGAAAGGAGAAGTCAATGCCTGGATTAGAAGCTTCAAAGGACAAGCTGACTTTCTTGTTAGGGGCTAATGCAGCTGGTGATTTAAGTTGAAGCCGATGCTCATTTACCATTCTGAAAACCCTAGGGCCCTTAAGAATTGTGCTAAATCTACTCTGCCTGTACTCCATAAATGGAACAACAAAGCCTAGATGACAGCACGTCGGTTTACAACATGGTTTACTGAATATTTGAGGCCCACTGTTGAGACCTACTGCTCAGAACAAAAATTCCTTTAAAAATATGACTGCTCATTGAGAATGCATGTGGTCATCCAAGAGCTCCAATGGAAATGTACAACAAAATGACGTTGTGTGGTTTTGGTTTTTTGTTTTTTTTTTTTTGCGTTGGCAGGCACTGGGAATTGAACCCAGGTCTCCAGCATGGCAGGTGAGAATTCTGCCACTGAGCCACCGTCGCACCACCTGATGACTGTTGTTTTAATTCCTGTGAACACAGCATCCATTCTGAAGTCCTTGAATCAAGGAGTATTTCGATTTTCAAGTCTTATGATTTTAAAAATACATTTTGTAAGGTTATAATTGCCATAGATAGTGATTCCTCTGATGGATTTGGGCAAAGGAAATTGGAAAACTTCTGGAAAGGATACACCATTCTAAATACCATTAAGAACATTCATGATTCATGGGAGGATGTCAAAATATCAATATTAACAGGAGTTTGGAAGAAGTTGATTCCGTTCCTCATGGATGACTTCCAGGGGTTCAAGACTTCAGAAGGAAGTAACAGTAGATATGATAGAAATAGCAAGAGAACTAGAGATAGAAGTGGAGCCTGAAGATATAACTGAATTGCCACAATCTCACGATAAAATTTTAATGGATAAAAGTTGCTTCTTAGGGATTAGCAAAGAAAGTGGTTTCTTGAGATGGAATCTACCCCTGGTGAAGATGCTGTAATCATTGTTGAAATGGTAACAAAAGATTTAGACTAGTACATCTACTTAGTTGCTATAGTAGTGGCAGAGTTTGAGAGGATTAACTCTAATTTTGAAAGAAATTCTACTGTGGGTAAAATGCTATCAAGCAGTATCCCACACAACAGAGAAATTTTTCATGAAAGGAAGAGTCAAGTGATGTGGCAAGCTTCATTATTGTATCATTTTAAGAAATTGCCACAGCCACCCCAACCTTCAGAAACCACCAATCTGATCAGTCTGCAGCCATCGACATCAAGGCCAAACCCTCCAACAGCAAAAAGATTACGACTCAGGGTGGGCTGAGTTGCTCAGTGGTAGAATTCTTGCCTGCCATGTCAGAGACCCAGGTTCGATTCCCAGAGTGCACATGAAAAAAAAAATTAGGACTCACTGAAGGCTCAGGTGATGGTTAGCATTTTTTAGTAGTAAAGTATTTTTTAATTAAGGTATGTACATTCTTTTTTAGACACATAATGCTATTTTCACACTTAACAGACTACAGTACAATGTAAACATAATCTTTATATGCACAGGTGTTTTAGTTTGCTAAAGCTGCTGGAATGCAATATACCAGAAGTGGATGGACTTTTATAAAGGGGATTTATTAAGTTACAAGTTACAGTTCTAAGGCCACAAAAATGTCCAAATTGAGGCACCAAGAAGAGGATACCTTCTCGGAGGAAAGGCAGCTGGCGTCTGGGTTCCTCTGTCACATGGGAAGGCACATGGTAACCTCTGCTGTCCTTCTCTCCCAGCTTCTGGGTTCAAATGGCTCGCTCAGCTTTTGTGGGTCCTTCTGGCATCTCCTGGGGTGCTTTCCCCCTTCAACATCCCCAAACCCCTGTGTGTTGGTTTCATCTTTCTGTTCTCTGTGTTGGCTCTGAGCTCCCTATGTTTTCTGTCTTTTATTCTCTTCATAAAGAACTCCAGCAAAAGGATTAAGACCCACCTTGAGTGGGAGGGGTCACATCTCTATGAAAACAACCTAATCAAAAGGTCCCACCCACAGTTGTGTGGGTCACATCTCCATGGAAACAACCAAATCAAAAGGTCCCATCCAACAATAAGTCTGCCCCTACAAGACTGAATTAGAAGAGCATGGCTTTTCTGGAGTACATAACAGTTTCAAACTAGCACAATTGGGAAACCAAAAAAAATCATGTGATATGCTTTGCTGTGAAATTAACTTTATTGTGGTGGTCTGGGACTGACTCCAACAATATTTCTGTTGTACATTGTTATTACCTTATCCAGATCCCCTCAGATCCCTTTTATCATCTCTGTGTGCTCCTCCCTAGCTTCTGAGTGCTTTTCTGCTAATGATTTGCATCTGCAATCTTCAGAGTTTTCCCTTTAGCACTAGAGCTAGAGGCCTATAAATGCCCAGAAATTAACAAACTCCCCTCACACCCAGTTTCCAGATAAAATACAGAACTCCCAGTTAAATTTGAATTTCATATAGACAAGGAAATTTTTAAAGTATGTCCCAAATAGTGCATGGGGCATTAAAATTACACTTAAAAATCATTTATTTGAAATTCAATTTACCTGGGTAGTTTTTATTTTTATTTACTAAATCTGGAAACCTTATCCCAGAGGCATCCATTCTCAACCACTGACTTGTACAGCAGTGCAATTCCAGCTCCTTGAAATCGAAAAACCTCTGAGGAATAATTTTTGCTCCAGAGGAGCCTGCAGGATCAGGCTGAGCCTGAGACCTCACCTGAGATAGGACCCTTGATTAGCTTCATCCCCTTCTCTGTTCTGCTTATCCTATGCCCTTACTGGTTTCTTCTGGAATCACTTCCTTAAGAAATCACTTCCTTATGAATTCTTATCTCAGGATCTGTTTCTGGGAAAGCACAATCTAAACGGGAGATTTCATAAATCATACCACAGCTACAACTGATCTCAATTTAAAAGGAGTTAGGAATCACTGCTTTGAGTAGCATTCTGTTTATTAACTATAGTTTACATTCATACTTTTTTGAAAGATTTTCCTTTGCCTCAAGTATAAAGTGCCTAGCAACCAGTGAATAGCCATTTGACATGCTATTCTTGGAAGCCATTCAGCCTCTCCTAACCCATTCATATTCTCCTCTGCTTTGAAACTACTGAAAATAAATAGAATGAAACAGGCATCTGAGGAAACATCATTTCCAATCTGTGGGACATGATATGAGTTAAAAGAAGAATGCCAAAGCCCAGCTGCTCTGGAAAAGGCCAAATAAATATGAGAAAATACTGTGTATTGTGGAGAAAGGGTAGAGCTAATTACTAAGCTGGGTCAGGTGATAGACTGAAGGGACTGGGTTCTTCAATCTCTTTAGGTCACAGGATTCAAGAAAAGATCAGCCACCTCTCATCCAAACTTTCTTTGGGATGATTTTGGCACAACAGAACTCATCTCACTGTGACAATCCATTAATGTGTCATCATCGTGATAAAGAGACTAAGCAAAAATAGTAACAGTGAAATGGTTGTTTATCATCTCTAACAAATCAATATCTCAGAGTCATGAGTTCAACATTCAAGATAAAAAATGTGATATTTATAGAAAGTTTTTGTGGGACATGACATGGAGCCCCCACCCCAAGGGAAGCCAAAGGAAGTATTCTACGGGCAAAGTCAACCATGGTTTTAAAAACTTTGTGTCTTCATTCTTGAAAACTGGGAAAATACTGAATACAGTGATGACCTTTAGATAGTAGATGATAAAGGTTTATTTTCTGCCTCTTTATAATTTATTTTCTGTGCAATTTTACATCAAGTGACAATTGTGTGCAGAGATGTTAGTGGGAAAAAGAAATAGCCAGGGGGAGTCATAGTCAGGGGGAGTCACCATAAAAGAATTAACCAACAGACAGAAGGCAGTACTGTCAAGGGGAGTTCTCTAGTCTATGTTCTAAAATGTATTACAGGGGAGAATGCAATTCCACTTGCAGAAACTAAGGAGAAAGGAAAATCTGCCAGTTTTACTAACTGGCTTTAAAGAAATACAGCATTTCAAGCAAACAGTGGAGGTTAGGTTTAGGACAAATCAGTGAAATATGAGGGTAGATCGTTTTGCTCACCTCTACCTTTGATAACAAATAATCATGAAAATAAGCCTTGGCTTATGCCCCAACAGGCGAAAGAAAACAAGCCTTATATGAGATGACTATACTCTTGGCTATCCTTTCTATTTCTTTTTACTTTTCTTGACACGGTGATTGTTCTATGCATAAGAGATTCTCACTTGGCCCCACCGATGAAGAGTTAGGGTAGGTGAGCATGCATGAGACTAGAAGGAAGTGGAATTAATGGAAAATTCTCTGAGGCAATTCTAATGAAATTATTAATCAGATTTTAAAAGCTGAAAGTTTTTTTCTTCAGAAGCTTAAGCAGAAAAAGATTAAGAAACCAAATGTAAAGAACTTACTTTCCCTGTACCTTTCTATTTAAACTGCAGCCTTGAGTCCCAGAACAAAACTTCATATCTGCAGGTGACACAAACAATTCCAATTGCTATAATTCTAGAAGGAGGGTCAGTGTTTGACATTTGAGCCAAAAAATATCTTCCTGGCTTTTTACATTGTGTGTTGAGTTCTCCAAGTGGAAATAATTTACAGGCACCTAGAAGCACTTTTTGGCTGGAAATACACCAGTTTTATCCTCAGACTATACCATTGCCCAATCTGTATGTCTCTTACCTGTCAGAACTGGTAGCCAACTTTAAACTCCGAAAATTTTGGCTGTCTAAGTCCAAGCTGTAGCTCCGCCCACTTTCAGTTTTTGGAGTTATTATTTCTCCTCTGGTTGCTGATCTGAACTTGCTAAGAAGAAATCTGAAATTATACACACACATATATATTGTTTATAATATTTAAAGAATACCATGGATAGTACTTCCAATAGTAAATGATTCTTCAATAAAGAAATATTCCGGAAACAAATTATCTTAACATAAAATTTGGCGTTGGGTGCATGGGTGGTTCAGTGGTAGAATGCTCACCTGCCATGCAGGAGAGCAGCTTTGGTTCCCAGACCAAGCACCTCCCTCCCCCCCCCCAAAAAAAAGAAAGCTGGCCTTGGAAATGACTTACTGTTTGGTAGTAAGTCAAGCCTCTGCCATTGCTCAGCAGAAGACCACCTACTTTGGTCACTTACCACTACACCTGTGAATGGAGAAGTCTGGCCTGGGCTGAACCTGTTTTCAGGGAAACTAGGAATAGGGAGCTGGAACTCAACTTGCTCAGAGGGAGGAGCTAGTATGCTCTATTGGGACAAACTCAGGTAGCAGCCTATTAGACTGCAGCTCCATGAAAGCAGTGACTCTTCCCTTCTTGTTCCCTGCTCTGAGCCTAGAGTGATACCTGGCACACACTAGAATCCAATCAATTCTTGTGGAATGGGTGAATGAACCCATCTTTATATATTCTATGACATTTCTTCCTGTGGTAGTGACATTTGGACAATGACATGTCTCATGTTGGATGAAATCTGATTATATTCTCATTTAACTTAATTATTTGGAACTTCAGCAAAAACAGCTTTTCAGGATCTGAGATTCAAGTCCTGATGCAGGTCATTGGATGCCCCAAATATGAGTGTTTCCAAACACATGTTAATCAAAACCCAAAGCTATATTCCTTTTGTGACGGCATTGGGAGAGACCAGTTCATTTGCTTTACAGTCTACGATATATAGTTTTCTAGGGGCAGAATAGATTCCAAAGGACAACCTTAGTAGAATCTGCCAAGTTGTCTGTGTTTCAAAGCCCCCTGGAAGAGTGCCATTGTCAAGGAGTTAGAAGCTTCAATCTAATTGGAAAATTACATTTTTGATGAGAATAGAACTTAATATAATGTCAGTATATGCTGCTCTCAGAACCACCTAATGCATGTCCCCGCCTCAGTACCTCTACTTATGGTGTCTCTCCTACCTGGAATCACTTATGCCCCTTTTTGCTATCCTGAACCTCATCCATCTTTCAAGATTCTCAACAAATCCCACTTACAATTTAATGTCTTTCCTGATAGCTGCTGTACCCTCCTGGAATTGGTTATCTAAGCCACTCATATTGTCAGATGTTTTCCTACAATTTTTTAGATTTATTTACTTTTCAGGTGTGTACTTTCTCTTCCCTAACTAGATATTATATTCCTTGAAGACTGAGAATTATCTGATCCCAGTTTGAGTTCCAGCAGGGCTCAGCTCAGTGCTATGATGGTTTTAATAATTCAGGATTTGTATAATTCATTATGATGGTGATTTAATTATTGTCTCTCTGGCCCAAACCCACCATTTTGTAACCTGCTGTGATGACTTGGTTGGTGTCTTCAAGCTAAAATTCTTAGAAGCACTTGCGGGTTCTGAGTTACTTGTAATTGCTAGTTTTTAATGAACCAGACACCATGCTAGAAGCTGTAATAGAAGAGCAAAGGAGCCAGTGGTCCAGTGCCAAAGGGGGATGGGTGTCAATGCAAAGTGATGATGTTTTTCAAAGGCAAAGACCTTGTGGGGGCTTTGAGGAGTGATAAATGGATTCAGCATGGTAGGAAAGATCAGTATATAGGACGTGAAGTCACTCTAGGCTATCTTTCCCATTTATTTCTGTTAATTAATAAAGACATAGTCAGTCATGAGTGTTTGAATTAGATGACATTTACATTTCCTTCCCACTCACAGTTCTGGATTTTTTTTTAAAGACTATTTTGCAGAGCCAGATAAAAAGTTTCAGAAATTGGCATTTTCTCACTGTGACACATCTGCTGAGAGAACAAAGTGGTACAACATGGAAAGTGACTTGGTGCATATTAGAATACCCATTATCTTAGCAAAAACAAACAAACAAATAAACAAAACTGACCAGTAGCTTTTTAGGAAACCAAGACTACAAAATGCAGGTCTATGAAGGAGGCAGTTTTCCTTTTGGTCCTTATAGCCTGCATTTTGGGGACCACTTTTATCCGTTGATGGAATCTTTCTGCCATAATTTCCTAGGGCCTCCTAGCATCTTGCTCCCCAACATACATACCTATGATGAGTATTTGACACATATATATACTTTCTGAATTAAGTTACTGATGTGGCCAGATGTGTGTTTTTTTTTAAGGAAGCATGAATTTTTAATTGGGGATATAATGTTTTAAGCCTAAGTAATATATATTTTTTTGATATTTCGTACATCAACATTCAGTTTAGGGAGAGGCTATTGGCATTCTACAACAAAGGCAACCATCAACTCTTTATAGACAAGACTGACCCTGATATGAAAACTTCCCACCAGTAATAATGGAAACAATTTGAGAAAGAACAGACATATCAAATGAAAGGAAAACTTTTTTCATGATAAAGTCAGGTGAGACTTATCTAAGACTGAAAGTAATTAAAACTGCATTTCTTGAAGAGAAAGATAGGAGAGAGTTATATCCCTTGAGTCTCTGACCTTCTCTGGGTCACTGATGTGACATCAGATTTGAAAAATGGAGGAGCCTTTATTTCGGAGGTGTCTGAAATAAAGACCAAAAATTCCCTTGGAAATGCTGTGCCTTACCCTTTTCTCTTGGGTCCATCATGACTGGCCTTTTGCCCACCAGAAGGTGAAGTGTCTGACTTTTCTGCATCCTGGTGGGCTTGCTCATGGGTTTGTATGTCTTCAGCTTCTCATTAAAAACAAACAAAACAAATTTACATACAAAATGTTTAGAAATGAGTGCAAAATTCTATTCTTCATTCATTTTCCTATATTAGCACAAGCCAAAGAAGTATATAAAAATCGACAATGATGTTCCCATCACAAGTTTCCCAAACATGATTATTTCTAAAATGTCGAGTGTTCCACAGTTAACTGAGAACTAAGATTAGGATTCATCTGTGGGAGGTTTGTTGAGATAAGTTTTCCAGGGATGACTGCAATGGAAGAACAAATCCTTCATCTCTCTAGGATATTTCCAGGGCAGGGTAGCCTGTGACCATGAGAACTTCAAATCACTGTAGACTGAGTTCTAATGTGGGCTTGTAGAAAAGGTACCTGACTTCTGAGCACATAAACCAGACTTCCTGGGAAGGTGGGCACCTGTGTACACACACACCCGATGACTTGGAAGATAGTCCACACTATGGAACGTGGTAAGGTTTGAGTAGAGGGAGCAGCTATAACTGAAATTTGAATTCTACTCCACTCTGTTCGTCAGTGGAATCTGACCTCATGGTATCCATTTAAAAAGCTCTTCACTTGCTAGTGCCACATGCAGAAGTGGCAGTGGAATCAGTTCCAAGCTTCTCAGACCTACCCGCCAGACTTAAAAACAAGAGCACTGGTTTCTTGCATATGAAAGATAAGATATCCTAGGAACAGGTCTAAAGAAACCTGTTCTACCCTCTACTACACCGTACAGGAGAAATATGTTCCTAAACACAATTTCAACTCAATATTTAGTCAATATAGTTTGAATGCACTGAATAGCATTCTCAAGGTGGGATGTTATTTTCATTTGGTGCCAGGATCATTCTTCATTGAGTGAGACTGTCCCATGCACTGCAAGCCATTTAGTATCCCTGGCCCCTGCCCACTAAGTGCCATTGATGCCCTCATAATTGTGACAATAAGAAATGACCTCTTGGATTTTTTGGGGGGAAGGAGTGCATTGCATAGCATCAAACCTTGATTGAGAACCACTAGGAAAATTGCCATTTAAATGAAATGTGAGGTAAATCTTATTGACAAATCAAGTATTGTTTTCCTGATGTGAATCATTTCATTCATCTATTTTATGCTAGTTTCTTAAATGCTCAGTAAAGTATTGGAAATGCATTTAGGAAAAGATTTGTCTTTGATAAAGATAAATGTCTCATTTTAAAATCTCAGTATGCTTGATATATGGAAATTTACTGTGGATTTTATTTTCTACTGGCTTCCTTTTTCTCTTGCATAAATTGCAGATTTAGAGAAAAGTCATCTGATTTTTTCATGCTACCAAGTTTTAGAATGACCTAAAGGATTTGTGAAATTCAGCTGTGTTCATTTGTTACATTATATAAGGAAGCTGTTTAGACCTCCCACATGAAAATTAAAACAGTTTAGAAAGCAAATAATTACTTTGATTACCTGGACTTCTTCTTAGGATGGACTGTCGGACAACATCAGTGCCCAGAACATTGACTTGCTTGAAACGCTTTGCCTTTTCTTCAAAAAACCATTCTCCAGTTATAATCCTTAGCTGCCTACTCAAGGGAAAAGGGAGAGCATTGAAATCTGATTATTTAGTCAGATAATTAAACTATAAAAATATCTCTAACCAAGTAGCAAATAGACAGTTATTTATAGAGTAGAGTGGAAGAGCTTTGCCAATCTCTGCAGTAATTTACGGAGATAATATTGACCTCTATTAGTTAAATATGTCCTATGTGTCAGGTACTTGCTAACTGCTCATTGTACTTAATATATTTTTATCCAATAACAACCTTCTGTAATCATTATTATCTCCATTTAATAGGTAAGGAAACTGAGACTTAAAACAATGAAATGAACCTGCCTCAGATTACATAGCTGTAAATGGTAGAAATAGGACCCAACTCAACCAGTGTGGTCTATGGCTCTGGTTCTTAACCACTGTATTGGTGGGTAAAAGGATATCCCATGTAAAGTGATAGGGAACAAGTTAAATTTTGAATGGCAAGGGGTCATGCTCAGACCATTTTACAAAGATATATTTATGTAATATGGAAATTGGGTCAGAGTAGAGAGACTGGGACAAAGAGATGGGCTGCCCATTGCAATCATCCAGGAGAGAGATAATAAGATCCTTATTAGGGAAATGGCAAGACTAATAGATAGGAGTAAAGAAATGCAAAATGTAGGTGGTAGAAGGGCCTGGATTTCGCAATCAATTGAATATGGATGATGGGAAAGAAGGACTCTTGAACAATCATACCCATTTTATACAATCTGCCTGTAATGGCTACATGAAATCTTTCCTTATCTTCTCTGTTGAAATGCTTATAGCCCTCTTCTTTTGTCTGTATGACTCCTACGATCGCTAGCATTTTCTACTTTATTTTAGTTATTATGCCTAAACCCTCTCATGTCTACTGGAGAGCTAAAATCTGGTGCATCTAGTACCTAGAAAACAGCTTTCACAGACTAAGCTCTTAGTTACTATTATTGTTAAATGAATGATTGTCTATCCCCCTTTCACTTTACCATATTACTCTTCTTTTTATATCCTCACAGACACAAGGGCAAGAGCCTTAGCTGTAGTGTTCATTTCTATGAGCAGTACTTGGCATTATGGTCAGTAAATATTTGTAGAATGAGTTAGGGTACTCAGATTTCAACCTATAGGAGCTGTGCTGCTACAAAGTCCACTTTCAGGTTTATAACAAGGATTTTAACATCTGTTGAAGTCATCCAGTGGTATAAATATATGTCTAATTAAGAATGAAGGTATGGGTTTAGGTAATTCAGTGAATACCTCTGTAAAATACCTCTATAGGGCATGTCCTGAGAATGGTAAACAAGCCTGTGTATCACTAGGGTAAAGGGTTCATGAAGCATTGATATAGAAAATGACATTGAAAGAAAGGTAGGATTTGGGCCATATAATAGAAGGCTTTGAACGCCAGGCTCAGGAGTTGAACTGTCACTCTGGAGGTAATGGGAACTCTGGTAGCTTTTCTAAAGAGTAGGTTGAATCACATAATCTTTGGAAGATTAAAAGGAGAAGGGGGAAACTGTAAGCAGGTAGACCAATTAGGAAGTTACTCAGGTAGACAGAATAGGAAATAGTGAAGTTCTAAACTAGTGTACCATGGAGGAGGTGAGGGGTAAAAAGAAAGAAATAGATATTTGTGTTGTTAAGGTTGAGAATTAGCAAGATTCTTACAAGTCAGACATGGTGGCTGAAGAAAAGCAGCTGAAGCTCAAATAGAGATTTCTATGCCCAGGAAATCATATCCATTCCATTCAGCCACTTATTAGACTTGGAAATTAGATTCTGAATATAAAAACACTCTAGAAAAATATGTTCCTACAGAAATTAGCTTGAAATTCTGTTTCTGAATATGAAAGAAAAAGGAAAGTCATATCTGAGAAACAGTTTCACTGTTAGGAAAAAAATGAAAAATTTATTCCCTGATAAAATCATTCATTGAAAGGAAGACCATAGCATGTACATCTCAGACTGATTCCAAAGTGGCTAGATCATTTATTGAGAAGCACTGACTACTGGATTAACAGCATAACTATATAAAATATGCTTATGGGATGCATCAAATTTACCTAAATGTAATCTACCAGAAACAAATTCTTGAACAAATTATTTCTGAATGCATCAGAACTAGTCTATAGACTTATATATCATAACTTACATTGGAAATCCAGGTGGTAATTGTGGCAGAAAGAATTATCAAGGTATCCCCCCATGAGTCTCATCTCTTGGTTATTCAATAACCAAGATATGGTTATGATGGCTATGGTTATGGTATGGCTATGATGGGACTTTGTAGATGAAATTAAGGTTATTAATCAGTTGTTCTCAATTTACAGACGGGGAAACCTAAGCACACATGGGCTAAATAACTTGTCCAGAGTTATAAAGATATTATGGAAAAGATAAAAGTTATACTGAAAGCCCTTACCTTTCATTTGGCAAAACTGTTAGGAGAGAACTCATCATTTTCAGTGATAACAAGGTCTGGGAAATGGACAGATTATGAGTCTTTGAGTAAACGTGAAACAGTATAGAAATGAAGGAATGACGCATAGAATTTTATATGATGGGCTGTGTGTGTGCGTGTGTGTGTGAGTGTGCATCCATGCACATGCATGTGTTGGGGTACAGTGGTAGGAATGAAGGGGAGAGAAAGAGGAAAGAAAATAGACACGACACTCATAAAAATTTTCTCTCTCTCATATCAATCAAATTATTGAAAAATACAAGACTTGATACTGGCTGTGTGTTTCTTCTAGGCATATCCTGAAGATTGAGTTTGACTGAAATTACATTGGATTACATGCATTATTGCTGAATAATCATTACAGAGTATCCAGAATTTGCTAGTCCCTGATTTTCTTTGGCATTAAACTCCTGTGACTTCAAACTTTTACTAGGAAGCATATATAGATGTGAAGTCATGTTAAGTTTTCCTTAGATTTATAGGGGAAACAGAGGCAATTTTATTCTAAAAAAGAAGACTAATGACCAAAAGACTCATTTTCCTCTTTTACCTTTTTTATCTATGGGAGACATATGAGACAAGATATGCTTATTAGATATGCTTCAATAATGTAATAATTTTCTTATTATTCAGAAGGAAATTAATTAATTAGAACTTTTATAAATGTATTCATTACCCAACATATATTTATTGCATTTCTACTGTGGCAGGCTTGTGCTAGGGCTAAGAACACAGAGGTGAAGAAGACAAATAAGGACCCTGCCCAAATGGAGCTTATGGTCTAGATTGATTCCTGCCTTTCTTCCCAAACAGGAAAAGTAAAAAGAAATCCCTAGACACATTGTGGTAAAATTGCTGAACACTACAGATAAAGAAAAATTTTTTAGAAGTAGCTATGGAGGGAAAAAAAACCCATCAGATTTCCTACAAAGGAATGACAATTAGAATTAAAGCTGATTTTTAATAGCAATAAAGAAATCCAGAAGCCAATGAAATGATATTTCCAAAGTACTGGGAGAAAATAGGTATCAACCTAGAACTGTATATCCAGAAAAACCACTGCTCAGAAATGAGGATTTCCAGCAAAACAAAAACCGAGATAATTTATTCCAAATAGAATCTCACTAGAGGAACATCAGAAGGCTATACTTCCAGGGGAGTAAAAGAAAGAAAGATCTGCAGTATAAAAATAAATGATGAGTAATGAAATTGGTAAAATGGTGGATAAATCTAAACAAATGTTAACTGTATAAACATCAAGAATATCTGAATTGTGGGACTGAAATAATATATCTAAAATAGTGGAAAAAAAATATATGTGAGGAGGGAGATATTCAGAGTTAAAGTATGTCAAGTTTCTTTTACTGACTAGAAGAAAGGCAAAACCACTGATTCATACAGTTAAATGTGAATGTTGTAATTTCTAAGATTGCCACTAAAAGTAAAAAAGAGCATATAATACCCACACTAGAAGAAGGGATAGAATGGAATGAGTAAAATATACCTTAATTTAAAAAATTATAGGTAGCATATATTTAAAGCATGCATTTAATATAGATAGCATGTATATTTATATTTATAGGATATATATTATATAGAGCATATAGGTATAGCAAATATTTAAATATATATAGCATTTATTTAAAAATAGCAAAAGTTGGAAGTTAAATTGTGGAAAAATACATTCCACGAATCTATTAACCAAACTAAATCTGACGTAGTTGTATTGAGAGGAGACAAAACAGACTTTAAGGTAAAAGCATTTCTAGAGATAAAGAGGATCATAAATCAATAAAGAAAAGACCAACTACCCAATAGAAAATTGGGCAAAACACATACAGTCATGTCACAGAAAAAGAACCACAAATGGCCAATAAAGATATGAAAAGATGTTCAACTTCATTAATAATCAGAAAAATACAAATTAAAATGACAGTGAAATATCCTTTTATATCTATCATCTTGGCAAAAATTTAAAAAGTCTCATGATACCAGGTGTTGTTGAGATCGTGAAGTAAGGGAAATTCATACAAGACCGGTAGAACTTTAGATTGCTACAATCACTTTAAAAAACAATTAACATTATCATTTAAAGCTAAACATGCTCATTCCATTTGCTCTACAATTACAATTGCAGAAGCACATTCTACAAGAGTCTTTTCAAGCCTTGTTGACAGAGGTTGCAGTAAGAAATACATTTTTACATCATAATCCAGAGGATACATATGCACACATTTTTTAAAAATTCTGGTCTCAACCCAGTAAGTATATTTATTTCACAACCCACCAATGAGTTGCGACCCACAGTTTGAAAAACCCTATCCTAGGGAAATTCTTGTACACAGTTTCCAGGCAGGTCAAGGCATACTAGCATGCCAAGGCACAAAAATCAATATGGTTTACACTGATGTGAATTTCTCCCTTGAAGCTAGATTATGGAAATCTGCTAAATTATAGGTGATTTTGAAATGTCTATGTGGCAGTTGTCAATATTTTCCTCCTTCAGAACACCAGGAACCCAACTGTGTGGGAGAAGTTCAGATTGGTGCTCATTGCCATGAGGGAGGATACACACCATGAGAAACCATGGGGTGTCTCATCAAGAGGGTGTTAGATAGGACTTATCATAGGATTTGGGCTTCTGTTGAGTACTTTTGGGGAAGGTTCAAAGAAGCAGAGATTTGCTCTGGACCAGGTGCTGTCAGGAGGTAGAGACAATCCTACAATTGGGTATCTCAATAAATCTTATCTAGAAGGAAGGCAGACCAGAGCAAAGCTAAAGTTGTAACTGGGAAAGAAGCATCAGTCACTTATATTAACTCAAATAGAGGACGTCTGGTATTTTGTGGCTTGAACAGAGACCTTGGTTTTGTCTATGCTTAGATAAGATTAAGAAATGGTCTTAGTTTATCTCATTACATCATGATCATATATGACCTTGTGGGATGTTGGTGTTCTGTAAGATTGTTATATCCTACAAGAGAACACCATGCTTTAGCTGTGAGTGCCAGGCCAAACCCTTACACCATCAAGGCCGAGCTATAATTGTCAGATAAACTTCCTGATGTCAAGGGCCATGCTTCTCTTCCTCACAACAAAGCACTATAAATGCCTTCCTGTACTCTCTCGTTACTGTTCCATCATTGGTACAATCTTTTTATCAAGTTTACTCTCTTTTACTTTACTGACAGACACTCATATTTAATCTATTTCAGTCATACTTCATATATTTAGGTAATCACTATCAATTCATCAAAAATGAAAACAACAGACTTCATCTACTTTAGAAAGACAAAGACGCTCACCAGGACATATGGCAACATGAGATGTCACAACATGGCATGAATATAAGATCAGTTCATCAATATCATATTAGAAGTATTTCATTTTTTGGTTCCCTGTCATGTTGCTTTTTTTCTTTTGGGTCTTTCTGAGTTCAGATGGGTGCTAATTAGGAAAAGCAATCATTATAACTGTCTTTGTGTTGTATGGCAATTGCCTCCGCTAATAATCATGTGGAATTTTGCAGGTCTCATTAAGATAGAAAAATGAACTAACTGGCTGTGTCAAGATCCCTAGCATTCTATTTCTGTGGAGTTAGTTTTAAAACTAGACCTACATCAGCCAACTTGTTAGAATCAGAGGGGGTCAGAGAAAGTGTCAGGAGCTGCTCAGCCCATTGTAACAGATAGTAGTAATCGTTTCAGTGCTACAGCAATAACATCTCTTTACTTTTACCCAATCAAAGCTAAATGACAATAAAGGTTATACTTCTAACTGATTAGAGAATGAGTCACTTTCTGACTCATCTCATCTCTTCCAGGTCAGGACGGAATTTCAATTTTATGGTCTATTAAACATAGAGACAGCCCACTGGTGCTGCAGCATTCTCTCACACAAACAAAGTGTGTTCATTGCCAATAAAATATCACTCATGCTTCCTTTTCAAAAATTACCTCATGATAGCAAGCAAGATATTTGAAATACTAATAGACAGTTTAAGTCTCTGAGATCACAAAGACTTGTAGCTAAAATATTGGGAAAGTGATGTACTCTGATTTTCAGCTTTAAAAGTGAAGAGGGATTTTCGCATGTTAAATTAAACAGTCAGCATGCAAATTTCCAGCTACTGCAGAAAGTTATAACCATGCAACAAGTTGTCAAAAAGGTGTAAGAATAATCATACAATAAAAGCTATGTTTCTTCCTTAGGGCATTGTAATGCATCAAAACAGAATTTATTTTACTGAAGAAACAATAACTTAATAAACTCATCTTCTTTCTTAGACTCTGAAGTCACTGAGGATAGTCCATGTTTGATTCATCTTTGTATTCTTAGACCCTAGTATACTGACAGGTTATCAATAATTGTTGTAGGAGGGATGGATGGATGGATTGATGGATTGATTGATTGATTGGATAGGTGGATGATTGGATTTATTCAATTAATGTATTTCATCAATCAAAAGAGTATAAGTGATTCAGAAGTTTTGTATTGGTGCATTAACAGGTCCAAAGAAGGAAACAGAACTTTTGATTTGTGATTATTTATTCTTACAGTCTTCTGACAACAATGTGTCTTATAGTTACATCCTTCTGTAACAGCTAGAAATTTACTCTATTCAGAGGACAAATGTATTTAGCATTGCTCATATTTTTTTTCTTTTTTAACCACATGCCCCTGACTGAAGAAATCCACATTTTTATCATAACTTGCTTAACCCTTAAACACTTTAAGTGCAACTCTACCATTCATTCATCTATCCACCCATCCATCTATTCATTTAACAAATGTTGATTGGGTACCTACTTCTTTGCCTTAGAGATACATCAGTGAACAATATAGATAAAACCCCTGCCCTCTTGGAGTTTGCATTATAGTAAAGGGATAAAGATAATAAACATATAAATAAGTAAAATATATAGCATATAAGTATTAAGGGAATAAAAACACAGGAAGGGGGTTGTATAGTTTAGGTAGGTTAGATCACATAACAAACAACTGTCAAACTCCATTGGGTTAATATAGCAAAAGTTTAATTTTTTCCAACACAACCCAAAGTTGATCTGACAAGATTTAGGGGGGATGTTTGAGTGAATTAGAACTGCAGTTACCATCTGTGCTGACTAGAAGATGAGTTGAAGGAAAAACATTCAATTAGGAATGTGTGAATACACAAACCCTTTAGGTCTTGTATTGAAAAGTAAGCTTTAGTAATTATAAGTGGCATTTAGAAATTAAAGGCAAATTCTTCCCTCACGCAGAAGTTTAAGGGCCCTTGAATTATAGTTCCCAGTCACTGTTGTCTGAGGGAGCCAGGATTCAGAGAAGAGGGCAAATATTAATGGGATAAAAGATGGAAAAGAATAAATACTAGGGAAAAACACATTATGGCATAAATTTGGAGAAAGAATTATTCAGATTCCCCATTAGTCCTCACACTGAAAGTTGGAAAGTCAGTCATTTGCTAAAACCCAGTTCCTGCCTAAGGTAATAAATCTCATTTTGGCAGAGTCTGGAGGGGAAAGAGCTGCATGAAGAAACAAACAAAAAACTTTAAAAAGTAGCAATATACTGACAGCTGACTTAGAAGCATTGGAAAGCATAAGTCAATGGAATAATAGCTTCAAATTATTGAAAGAAAATAACTTTTAACTTAGAATTCAATATGCAGTGAAAATATGCTTGAAAATTAAGAGTTAAATAAAACCACGTCAAGAAAAACAAAAATTGGGAGTTGAGCTGGTCTGAAAATATTATGTACCTCCCAAAAGTCATGTTTTAATCCTGATTCAATCAGGATTGAATTGTGGGGGCAGCCATTTCTTTCAATCTTGATTCAATATTGTAGGTTGGAATCTTTTGATTATATTATCTCCACAGAGAATGTGACACACCCAATGGTGGGTGTGACCTTTGATTAGATGGAGCTGTGACTCCACCCATTCCAGGTGGGTCTTGATTCATGTACTGGAATCGTTTGAAAGAAGAAACATTTTTGAGCAGATAATTAAAAGGTAATGGCAAAGTCCCTTGAGGGATGGGAAAAAAAAATATGGGACTATTAAACTTTACTACCGGGGAAACCCCTGATACTGTGTCAAACATTAGGGACACCCAAATCAATAGGCCAAGCCCTTGATCTTCAGGCTTGTTCTCATGAGGCTTATTTGTGTAGCAGAGAAGCTTAGCCTACCTATAGGTATGCCTAATAGTTACTTCAGGAAGACCTCGTTTTGTTGCTCAGATGTGGCCTCTCTCTCTCTAAGCCCAACTCTGCGAGTGAAATCATTACCCTTCCCCTTACATGGGATATGGCATCTAGGGTTGAAAGTCTCCTTGGCAATGTGGGATATGACTCTCAGGGATGAGCCTGGCCCTGGCACCATGGGACTGACAATGCCATCCTGACCAAAAGGAGGAAAAGAAATGTGACAAATAAAGTATCAGTGGCTGAGAGAGTTCAAATATAGTTGAAAGGCTATTCTGGAGGTCACTCTTATGCAAGCTTCAGCTAGATATTGATATTTATCATGGCTTGCCAAACCCCAACCAAAACCATTCCTGCCAACTCTAAGGAACACCTAGGGCTCTATCTGAGAGCCTACAAATGTTCCATGAACTATTATTGCTTCCCAGAAACATACAACCTCCAGATAGGTTCCTAGGCCAGATAAGTCCTGAAACCCAGAGGGGTCATCCTCTCCAGAACATTAACTAGTTCCATCCCCCATCTCATATTATTGACAGCCCTTTCTAACATGAAAAAAGTTAGAATGGGCATAGCCCACATACTCCTAAATGTTGGAAGAAAGATCAAAGAAGGTGGAGTTATAACAGAGAAGATAGCATTTAACAAATAAAAATGACTGCTGAATCATTATATTTATATTTCTTTTAGTTTCTAGTGTCTTGGAGCAGCTAGAAGGAAAAACTTAAAATTGTGGAACTGTAACCCATACTCTGAAATCTGTACTGTAACTGTTGCAGTGTGCTTTAAAATTTATTGTTTTTTTTGTGTGTGTATATGCTATTTTTCACTACAAAAAAAGACCTTTGACTTGCATCTACATTGATGGAATGAAATCCACTACACTGACACAGGCTAAACAGAGAGGTGAATAGGAATGTTCCCTCCCTTCACCCTTTCTCAAGGAGAAATAGGTTTGGAGGAAATTCAGGAGTTACTAAACTTTGCTTTTCAGCTGATTTGCACAGCAGGCTGGTGGTTGGATACTCAGCCTGATCTTGCCAGTCACTCCAAATGTCTAAAAGTGTCTCCAGGGAATTATCGGTATCTTCTGAAAAGCCATGTGGATATAAGAGGGGATTGAAGGGAGAAGAAAGTTCGTGGGTGATTTTCAAATGCAGAAAGAGGCCTGGTTCTGTAAAGCTTCTAATTCTACTGTTTTAAAAATTAAATTAATGTTCTCTTTCGTTCTCTCCTTCTCTCTCCCCCCCCCCTCACACACACACACACACACACACACACAAAACACATTCACACTAGGGCCCTGCCAAGGCACTGCTGAGCCTGTGGTTGGACTCTATTCTTAACCACATTCTCTACCTCTAAGTAAAAAATACTCCTTTTCTCTCTTGCTTTGCCTTCCAATGTCAAATCTCCATTTTCATTGCAAGGGCAAGAAACTTACGCGACTTTGGCACAGACAGTGCACTTCCAGGTGCCATCAAGGCCCACCACCCGACACTCGCTGCACACCCTCAGTGAGCAAGCCTGGCATGGATCTCCTCGGCCGAATATTAAGCCTAGGTTTCTCTGACAGTGAACACAGACTCTGCTGGTTTCCTGTTGAGTCTTCCCACTTCTACGTTTTGCTTCTAAGAGTTCGTTTTTCAGTTTCCTTGAAGGAGAGAAAAAAAAATCACTTAACAACAACAAAAGAGAATAAGAGATGCTTTCATTTGGAAGAATATTTGAAGGAACTAAGGAGTCAGAGCCAAATACTTCCAGCAAACACAGTTTTTCCCTCCAGAATCAATGATTCTTTGATATCAGTAGTTGAAAAATACGTTTTTTGTGTGTGTTCTACTTATGAATTTTGATGTCCTCTACTTGTACCACTATTTTTCCACTAGGATTTCTTTACATTCCACTCTAACTTTTCTAGGGTATCTTAGATATCGGAATACTGGAGCACAACCGCAGTCTAGAGGCATATGCACATTACCAAGTTCTTTATCTGTCTAATATAGTAGATGAGGCAAATATGTAAAACCAAACTCAGCATCATTAGTACTTTCCTTAAGTGTTCCAATGAAGATTTTGCCTACAAAGATATTGCCAACCATTTCACACATAAATGCTTCTGCACGGGAGGGTTTCCAGTTATTTCCATACATCACTAGGCTTTGCTTTCCCATATAACTATGTTTGAATCCAGATTCTACCACTGATTAGCTGTGCAAGCTTAGGCAATGATTTACCCACTCAACCTCAGTTTCTTAACTTCTAAAATGGGGATAATAGCATTTCTATGTCGTTGTTTATTTGTTGTTAGTTTTTTTTGTTGTTATTGTTGTTTTTGGCATGGGCAGGCTCTGGGAATCGAACCTGGGTCTCCAGCATGGCAGGCAAGAATTCTGCCACTGAGTCACCATTGCACCACCCTCTTACATGGCTGTTTTTAAGATGAAATGAAATAATAAATGTGAAGTTGTCAACATAGCGCTTGGTACATAGATAGTAAACAAATGTTAGTTCTATGCCCCTTCTTTTTCTACCTGACATGTAATCTACTTATGTAATTTTTAGAAATTTGCTAATCAAGTGATGTCACCGGCATCATTGGGGAGCTTGCTAGAAATATAGAATCTCAGGTCCTACCTCAGACCTACTAGATCAGAATCTGCAATTCAACACTATCACATTTTAATTCAGGTGATTAAAGTTTGAGAAGCACAGTTTTGGAACATTGTTTTCACAGTTGGCTGTACACTGGAAAAACTTTTCTTGAAAAACTTTTTGAAAAGATCCTGATTGGTGGATCTCGCCTTCACATATTCTGATAGAATTGGTTTGAGGTGTGGCCTGAGCAATGATGTTTTTAAAAGATTCCGTCTTTATTCTAAAATACAGCCAAATTTGAAAAACGCTGTTCTAAAAGACAGATTCATTCCTGCTTACATGCCTTACATGCATGCCATTCCTTTATGCCATTGACCTCCAATACCTTCTTCAACACAAAATTTCTCTGTTCTAGGAAAAAAAAATACCCATTTCATACAATTTCCTTTCACATTTGTGATTCCGCACTCCATTATGCTCAACTAGACTAGCATCTCCCTAAAGGCAGGAATGGTGACTTTAGTTTCAGGACCCAATTCTGTGCTAGGTTGTGAAGCACTTAATTAATTAAAGCTGTTTATTACCTCTTTTGATCCTTCAAACAAACTTTTGCGGTAATAAGGGCAGGTACTATGAGTCTCACATTAAAGTTAGTAAGCAGTATAGATGGAACCAGAAACCAGGTGTCTTAATTCCCAGCCTAAGGGGACGTTCATAAACAGAGAATTTTGAAAGTGAGGAGTAAATTTCCAAATTCTCTGATTCATTATCTCATTAATTCATCCAACAAGCATTTATTGAATGCCTAATTTTTGCTAGGCATTCTGTAATCTGAGATGAAAATCGGTCAGAACAGGACATCTACATTATCCTTGATGCTAGTTAACAAGGGGACAAATCACACCAGTTGACTTGTGTGTTGAAATAAGCAGTCACACAGAGCACCCTTAAGTCTCCATTATCTTGTCTTTTTAAATTCAAATGGCAAGAATGCATAGCACACATTTTCCTTGTCCTTGATTTAGACCTTTTAAGGTACCCTTATATCCTCAAAGAGAATACCTGGCTCATGAAGTTGAGTGTAAGAAAAGCTACACAAAATCTATTTTTGAAAACTTGTAAATGCCACAGGCTTAGAATTAACAAAGTGCATTCTCATCTGAAGACCACAATTGTATCATTTATAGGATCGCAACGGACATTTTAATACCTCAACACACAGGAGAAATAAAACACTGCTTATTCAAAATGTATAAGAATTCACGCAATGGCTATTGTGCTGGTTTGAAAGGAAGTAAGCCCCCTAGAAAATCCATGTTTTAACCAAAATCCCATTTCATAAAGGTAGAATGGTCTCTGTTCAATATGTATGTTTGAAACTGTGATCGGATTATCTCGCTGGATGATGTGATTTAGTCAAGAATGGTTGTTAAACTGGATTAGGGGACGACAGTCTCCACCCATTTGGGTGGGTCTTGATTGGTTTATTGGAGTCCTATAAAAGGGGAAACGTTTTGAAGAAAGAGATTCAGAGAGAGCAGAACGATGTAGCCATGGGATGCAGAGAGTCCACGAGCCAGCAACCTTTGGAGATGAAGAAGGAAAACTCCTCCCAGGGAGCTTCATGAAACCACAAGCCAGGAGAGAAAACTAGCAGATGATGACACTGTATTAGCCATGTGCCCTTCCAGCCGAGAGAGAAGCCCTATGTTCACCACATGCCTTCTCATTTGAGAGAGAAACCCTGAACTTCATCGGCCTTCTTGAACCAAGATATCTTTCCCTGGATGCCTTTGATTGGATATTTCTATAGACTTGTTGTAATTGGGACATTTTCTCGGCCTTAGAACTGTAAACTAGCAACTCATTAAATTACCCTTTTTTAAAAGCCATTCCGTTTTGGTGTATTGCATTCCAGCAGCTAGCAAACTAGAACAGCTATAAACAAAGCAATCAAAAGAGTAGATCAAAGATAGCAAAGCAATCATAGATATAGCAGCCCTATCTGAGTAAGTTGGTGGGCTAAAGAGTAATAAACTGATAAAACGTGGTACAGACAAGCAGATATTTCAGAGCAAATTCTCTCAGGAAAATGATTCTATCCTCAGTCGCCTGAAGTTTAACCACTTAGCAGCTCCTTAAACTAGAGTAGCTGAGACCACTTGGAAAAAATGCAGCTACAAAATCAAGTGTTTATATTGCATCTTTCTTTGTGTTTTCCTGACAGGTCTTAATTTAGCTACCATCTCATACCCCATTCATAGTTAAACAGAGTCTGAAATAACTTAGGCGTAGCATAAATCAGGCCACAAGAAAGCAAGAATTTAAAGTTCCAGACCCACTAGATCAGCAATTCCTAAGACGTCTGATGTTAATGGTCCTACAGATTCTGGCAGCTATTGCTCAGGCATGTGGGAAAAATCTGGGAAGAATTCAATAGGCTGACACAAAATAGCAAAGGGTTCGCTGATTTTTTAAACCTCTTTAAGAAAACAACCTAATTCAGTGGTGTCTAGAAGAATCCACATTAGGTAGGCACAGCCATTTTACAGACATTCAAGAAGAGGAAGAAGGTCAATGCAAGGGTAATTATGAGGGAGAAAAAGAAAACATGCAATTGAGAAATAGTACCAGGGAGGTAAAGAATGTATAGGGAGTGAAAAGAGAGGAATAAGATGGAAGATGCCTCTGTCTTTTTGCTCCTCTGTCCTCAAGGCATGGCTTATCATTCTTATGCAAGATTGCCAAGGCAGCTCCAGCATAGCACCCATGCTTACAGCAGGAAGAACGGGTAAGGAAAGGTGTCTGCTGCACATACCTCTTGAGAGAAAGGCAAAAGCTGACACAAAAGTCCTCCCATCAGACTCCTTAGGTTTTCTTGACCAGACAGTGTCACATTACTACCACTAGCTGCAAAGGAGGCTGGAAAAGTGAGAGCTCACCATTCTTAGTGGCAAGGAATGATTCTCTCCCTTGAAGGATTACCTGGCATAGCATGTATTCTCCAAAAGGCTTCAGTCCCTCTTTACCTGCAGGCAGCAACTAACTCTATTTCACAATATTCTACAGCTCATTTAACATTTTCCTGTGTTCACTTTACATGGAAGAAAAAAACAAAGAAGGATCTGGCCTCAGATTGTAGAGACGAAGAGCCAGACCTTAGAAGCTCTCCTAGTTGGTTTGTTGCATGCTTTACCTAACTTTCTTTTAAGGGCTTCAGTACTGGAGGAAATGATGGTCCTGGTTAGTTTTAGGCCATAGTCATCACAGCAACCCAATACGATAAGTACTGTCCACCTACATTAACTGCCCACTCCTTCTCCTTGTTATTATCATCTACCACCTTCTTAGTCACTTACCCTCATCCTTTGCATATTTTTACATAGTCTTTCCCTCTGTAATAGGCTGAATAATGGCCATTCAATGGTATTAGGTCTTAATTCTTGGAACGTGTGAATGGACCTTATTTGGAAAAAAAAGGTCTTTGCAGTTAAGGATCTTGAGATAGGGAGATTATCCTGGATAATCTGGGTGGGCCCTAAAGGGATCACGGGTGTTCTTATAAGAAAGAGAGAAAAAGACACAGACAGAGAGAAGGCAGCTATTGACCGTGGAGGCAGAAATTGGAGTGACGTTTCCACAAGCCAAAGAATGCCATCAGCCACCACAAATAGGAAGAAGCAAGGAATGTATTCTCCCCTAGAGTCTCCAGAGAAAGTATGGCCCTGCTGACATCTTGGTTTAACTTCTGGCTACTAGAACTCCAGGAGAAAAAAAATTGCTTTGCTTTAAGCCACTAAATTTATGGTGATTTGTAATAGCAGCCATAAGAAATGAATTCCACCTCCCTTTAGTATTGTTTCTTGGAGACTACAGCAACCCCAGCAAACCAAGACAAGGGTGTAGGGAAAAGACATTGCACTGGATAATAATCAATAATAATAATAGTAAGTATCTAAAATGGATGGAATATTTACCTCCAATAAGACTGCTTTCAACTGGAGACCACCATCTAATTTCACTTAGATTATTGAAAGGTGCCTATTTGGTCTCCCATTTTCTTTTGAATTATCCAATCTATTCTACACAGAATAGTCAGTGTCAATAGTCAATATTCTATAAAAAACATTTCCCACATCATGTTTTGCCTCTGCCTAAAATCCTTCAGTAGTGTCCCGTTATACTTTGAATAAAATCCAAACCCCTTTCCCATAGCCTATGAAGATGTGCATGATTTGGCCTTTGCTGTCTCCTCCTCCCTCTGGCCATCTCCCGTACTTACGGCATTCCAGAAACATTGTTCTTCCCTTAAGCTTCTCAAATATGCCCCCAAATCCTTTCCCATCTCAGGGCCTTTGCACATGCTATTTTTTCAGCTGGGAATGTCTTTCCTTTTCCATCATCCTTCACTGTACTTATTAATCTGTTCACTGAATCTATCCAGTTATCCCCACTTCTCTGAATATGTTGGGATTACACATCTCTGCCCACTTAACATTAGATGTGATCATGTGAGATTTGCACTGGCCCATGAAATGTGGATGTGATTATATCAGATAAAAGATTATTTTTGTATGTTGTATGGTGGGGGATCACATTTCATTCTTTTTCCATATGACTATCCCATTATTGCAGCACCATTTCTTGAATTTTTGGTGGGGGGAGTTGGAGTGCACTGGCCAGGAATCGAACCTGGGTCTCCCACATGGCAGGCAATAATTCTACCACTGAACTACCCTTGCAGCTCCCCCCCCCCCCAGATAAAAGCTTCTGAGAGGGAACATACTATTCACCACACATCCTCTCCTTTCCACGAAGACTGGCAATGTCCCAAATAGTGTCTGCTCTGTAAGTCTGAGTCCTGGATGAGGATGCTGTGAATCAGAGTTTCCAGCCATCCTGTTATGGAGACGTAGCATGAGTGAGAAATCACCTTCTGTTGTTTTAAGCCACTAAGAGTTTGCGGTTGTTGTTTCCACACTTCGCCCATACTGACTTATAAACACACAGCCTAATTCTTTACCTAGATGGGTACCACTTCTCTTTTTTACTTCAGTTTTCCTATTGCTTCCCAGAAGATGCATTCTCTAACCACCAAATCTACAGAATACACTCATTTTGTTCTCATTTATAGCAGCCTATTCTTTATCTTCAAAGCACTTATAATGTTTTAATTGTGCATTGTTTATGTCGCACATAAACATTATGGTTTAATGTTTATCTTCATCGCTCCTTTTTAAGCTCCATGAGGGCAGGGCTATATCATTTTTTGTTCAGCTTTGCATTTTGCAGCACCTTACCTGGTGCATAGAACCTAATAGATACCATCTGACTGATGAATAAAAGAAAGCAAAAGTGAAAGCCAGCCAGCAAGAGAAGGAGGGAGGAAGAAAGAGAGAGAACAGACTTATCTGGGTTACTTGCCAGGTGTCATTGGGCATTCTATTTAACCTTTCTAGGTCTCAGTCACTCCAACTTTAAAATGAAGATAATAATTCCTCTCCCATCTTCCTCCAAGGATTATTGTAAGAGTCAGAAGCAATAAAGCATAATAGCATTTTTGTGAATTATAGAGGCTTTGGCAATATGAAGTCATTACTATTAAAAAGAGAATAAGAAAAGAAAACATGCACAATGCTGGATCTGTTAAGAATAAAATGAAATTAAATTGAGTAAAAAAAAAAAGTAATATGAACCTGATAAAAGTACAAAATTTTCTCAATTCCTTGATAAGGTCTTCCAGAACTTCTGTCCATCGCTCTTAACCTCATTACTACTATTCATTTTTATTCAGAAAGCAAAACTGTTTTGATTATTGACAATATTTAAACCTCTAACCATTTTCTGTACTTGTCCTTGTCTGAAGAGAAGCAAAAACTATGTGACATTAGTAGAAAAGTATAGTAGAGATAAGTATGGTCCAAACTCAACTATTAAAAACTGGTAAAGTATATAAAGAAAAAGAAAGTAAGCTGTTTAAGACATTTAATTCCAGCTAACATCAGTTCTTCATTTGCATTATAAAATATCACTTTATTATTCATTCTTTAGTTTTCCTTATTGCTACACAGATGCATTAATATTAACATGTAAATTGGTTATCTATATGTAGTTGAAATATCAAAGAGATGAATTATCTCAAATGTAGCTAAATGACTTTTTTCATTTCTATATTCTTGTGATATATTGAATTCAATTTTTTCTAGCCCATAATCAAAATGTTCCATTCATTACAAAGGCTGCTTGATTTATCATTGCCTAGACACATTCCATTCAAGTCAGGAATTGCTTTCATAAAAAATTCCTGTTATATTTGTGCAACATTATTTTTCTTTTGTTATCCTGTCTTAGATGAGTTGCACTGAGCACTCTTCTGCATCAAACAGGACAGGAATTTCATAATAGAAGCACTAAGCTACCTGGAAGAAGAAGCCATATATAAACAATGTCCTTGATGCCTTTAAACAAACCCCTTCTCATATAGCCGAGTGCATCAAGGCCCAAGAGAAATCACGAGCAAGTGAGGATTGTTTGGTGGCTCAGAAAACAGGGCCAGAAGTCAGACTACCTGGGTTCAAATCCTGGCTATGCCACTTATTTCCTCCGAGACCTTAAGCAAATTATTTAACCTCTCTGTCTCTGAATTATGCCTTCTGTAAAACAAGGATCATAACAGTTACAATCTCATAGGGATGTTCTGAGCATAAAACAATGCTTATAAAATATTTAGCATAGCATGGCACATGGTAATTGTGGAATAGATTGCTACTTGTCTCACAACATCTGTTCTTCCCATCTTCTGTATCAGTGGAATGTCTAGCTAGTTCACTCAGAATTAAGACAAGGTTTTCCAGCATCCCTTGCAGCTAGGTCTGTTCATGAGACTGTTGGCCAATGAGATGTGAGCAGAAATGATGTAGGTAACCTGTGGATCATGTCCCTTTTCCCGTTCCCAGAGGATGGAATGAGAATATAGGGGTAGGCTATTTTGAATCAAGAGCTAAGCTCTCTAGATGTTGAAGCAACAAAAGAAATGGAGCCCAAGCACTTGCTATAGGAAGTCATTGTAATAATATTGCAGAGCTGCCAATTAACCAGACTTTTACCATAGAGAGCAATATATTTCCACCTTATTTAAGCTACTATTATAATGGACCACTGACATCCATGGCCAAATCTATTTCCCAAAAAATACAGTAAAAACTCAGAAAATATTCGCTCTTATTATTATTTGGGGACATCAACTTGTCCACTTGCAGAAATATTGCTATCAGGTTTTGCTTCAGCCACTATTGCAATGCCTATGAGCTAAATCCTTGTCTAGAGGTGGAGTTTCATGTTTTTAAGAGAACAAAACACAGTGACTGATAAAATTTATAGTGAAACCAGAAACAATGAGAAAAAAAATCACAGAAATAATACATTTAGGCAGAATAATGTCCCAGTAGCCTGACGCCAATGGCTGCACACTTTCTAGCTCCTAGCTCTCCCATATGTCATTCATATCCAGAGACGATGTCATCAACACTTGTTTCTATTTTGTTTTTTTGGTCAGAGAGGAGGAAAATCCATGGGTGACCTTTCTGTACTCTGAATATAAAATACTGCTTTTTCATTTTGACTGTAGCTTATGTGTATGGAATCTATTAATAAAACCTGATCACAACAGCCACAATAATGACATGAATGCTGTTTTCTATGCCATGGCTTTAAACTTTGACAACAACCTGTGAGAAAGACATTATGTTTCCCACTTTATAGATAAAAAAATGGAATCTCAGAGAGACAACTTGCCATGGGTCACAGGGCTATTAGGTGGTGTAGCTAAGATTCGGATCCAGAATTATTATTATTGTTATTATTTTGGTTCATGGTCCAGGAATCGAACCCGGGTCTCCCGCATGGAAAGCAAACATTCTACCACTTGGATCCCCAGATCCAGAAATTTTTTTATTTAAAAAATCTACACTTTTTCTCCACAACAGGCGCCTCTTGCTGGCTTTCAAGCTGTCAAAACAGTTTCAGTCAGAAAGTACACTGCACTTATTAATGGCTGCTATTTCTTTCCAAGTTGTGCAAAACCATGCTGAGCATACTTGAAGTTAAGCCTTGGTAAACACGAATAGTTTCTTCTACCTTCCCTATTTCTCACACCATATGGCATTTGCCTGGGTGGTCTCATCAAAAAGAGATGACATGACAAACATTCTCCAACAGAACTGTTCTTCAACAAGCACCACTCAAGTCCAAATAAACTTTACAAAGCTTCTGATTAGATTTCAAATCACAGACTATTAAAAAGAATAAAGATCCTCTGAGAACTGAGTAAAAGTCTTACCTGGGTAGAAAGCTGCTTTGGAGAAAGTAATAAGGAGCCAGATTAAAAGAACATCAGTCTAGATAAAGAGGCCTTGTGAAATGTACCATTATCATATGTTTAGGAACCATCTGAAGGAAAGAGGGCATTGCAAAATCTTCACCTCTGTAAATACCATCAAGCATTTCCTGGTACTAAAATGCTTGGCTCATAGGAATCTACCAACAGATCTCACAAAGCCACATGAACAGATAAACATTTGACTCCCCCATCCCCCAAAAGAAAAAGAGTTACGATACCAAAGTAACATACATAATATACATACAGGAAATAATTAGAACTTTACCGAAATATAACCAATCACTTACAACACAACATAAAAATGAGTAAGTTGTTACAGACTCTCCAGAAACTCTAAATGTACTCATATACTGCAAAAGGGCAATGGTATTCTGGATGCATTTAGAAAGGATGATGGAAACTAAAAGCAAACATTATGTGACCCTGTGAAGACATGCAGAGGCTACCCTCTGCCAGTTTCCTGACATCTTATCCTCTGTGATTTTTCCTTAATAAATTACTTGCACACAAATTTGGGGCTCAGGCTCTATTTCTGGGGAATTCAGATTAAAACAGGGATTTCGTAAATCATACAAAACTCACAACTCTAAAGGAGTTAGGAATCATTACTATTTCATACCTCGCCACTTATTAACTATAGTCTTAAGTCATAGCATAAATTGATCTTCCATCTTGGAATAACCACTGTCTCAATTTCCTGGCTCACCAACGCACAAGGACATGCTTTGCTGATCTGAAACCTAAAAGATGCCTTTCTTGAGTATTAAAAACAGTGGAAAGGGTGGTGTGACAGTGGCTCAGTGGCAGAATTCTCGCCGGCCATGCTGGAGATGCAGGTTCGATTCCCGGTGCCTGCCCATGTGAAAAACAAACAAACCCACAAAAACAGTGGAGAGTCTTCTCATCATTATAATAAACTACTTTAAAAAGGTGGTGGTGGAGATATAATCAGTATACCACGAAGTAGGTAATCTCTATTTAAAAAAAAGTAACAAGGATAAAATAGTGAGCTTTTAAAGATTATTCTATGATGATGCAAGGATAGAACTGACTTGGAAGGAAACTGGGAATTCATACCAAAAAAAAAGATACTTTAAAGAGAACATGTCGCCCTTGAAAAATTATTTCTTTAAAACCAGTTCTGCTACTGAATACAGGCACATACTAAAGGGTTTTTACTTTTAATTTTTATAAAACACCTGAAGTTTATTTCTAAAGTGTCTCTAAATTGAATTAGTGTAAACTCAATTATTTTAAATGAGCCAATGAAGAAGTCATATACTCAGCAAAGACTGAAATTAGCACTCGATTTTTCCCATTTTACCTTTTTAGGAACTGCTGATGGGGATCCACATTTTCTTAGATGAAGGTTATTACAAAAACAATTTTCGGCATTTTTCCTAGCTATTGGTAACAGTGTACAGTACAAGAAATATCAAGTTACCACTTCTGAGAAATCCATTGAGGATGAACGTAAACATTGTTTTCTTTATGTGCTATGTTCTCTTTTATATATGCTTTACTAAAGACCATTATTGAAAATTAATTATTTTCAAATTCTATGCAAAAGAAAATGAGATTTGTGCTAAACAATAGGCAAACAAATCTGACCAATAAATTGTATGATCTTAATTTTCTCATACTGCTGGTTGCCTCTCAATATCCCTTCTGCTCTTTTGTATCAATGGGACCCCCCAAATGTTAGCTAGTCACATGGTTGCTGTGCCAGTTTGAAACTGTTGTGTACCCCAGGAAAGCCATGCTCTTTAATCCTCAGTCAGTATTACTGGGTGGGATCATTCTGATTGCTTCCATGGAGTTGTGGTAACGTTTGATTAGGTGGTTTCCATGGAGATGTGTCTCCACCCATTTAAGGTGGAGTTGCTTACTGTAACATTTTGAAAAAGCTTTAGGGCTGAGAGAGACACATAGCCAGAGATCTTTGGAGATGCACAAAGAGAACACCCCAGGGAATCCTTATGAAACGAAAAGCCAGGAGAGAAAGCTAGCAGATGTCACCATGTGCCTCTCCAGCTGACAGAGGTGATCGGGACCCATTGGTCTTTCTTGAATCAAGGCATCTTTCCCTGGATGTCTTAATTTGGACATGTTCACACAGAACTATAAACTTGTAACTGGATAAATTTCCTTTATAAAAGCCATTCCATTTCTGGTATATTAGATTCCATCAGCTTTAACAAACCACTACAGCTTATAGCACTGAGGCTGTTATTAATTAGCAGAGTTAGTTTCAAGGGAAATATAAACATAGTAAGTCTTGGGATAAGCACTAAAGTAAAGGATTTGCAGTCCATTTGACTGACAACTTTAGAACTTCCTCATCATTTTTAATCACAGTAATTGCTGTTTATTTCCTGGTAAAGAAAGCACTATAGTCCTGGCTTAAGTATCTTGTTTAGATAGTATGCCTTGTGTTGACTATCCTGTCTTTATCCTCCTTTGGTTCTTCTTCCTTTAATTATGAATTTTTAATACAATCTAAATCTGTTCAGGGCTGCTCAACTCTAGCTCAGTAGGTCCTCATGACAATTAATTTCTGCAACTATTTTTTGATCACTGCTTTATATCATATTCCATGTTGAACATTGGGGAAAAGGCAGCAGGACATAAAAGAAAAGAGGATCTCATGGGGGTACTGATACCGAATTCAAGAGGTCTGTGAACCTGAATTAGAGAAAAGTTTTGGGGAAAAGTTATGCCTTTACTTTTATCACCCTCTAACTGAAACTTATCATCTCCTTCAATTATGAAAGAAATATATCACAATAGTATTAACAATACTTCTGCC
>PVIY010005665.1:0-92862 GCA_004026745.1 Myrmecophaga tridactyla | reverse complement strand
ACATTGCTACCAGACCAGAAGTAAAAAGGATTATTGGAGGACACTATGAATAACTGATTCACCAATGAATTAGATAACTAGATATAATGGACAAATTCTTAGAAATGCACAAACTATCTATACTGACTCAAGAAGAAATAGAAGATCTCAAGAAATCAATTATGAGCTAAAAGTTCAAACCAATCAACAAAATCTTACCAATAAAAACAAAAGCCCAGTATCTGATGACTTCATAGGGAAATTTTACCAAATATTTGAAGACTTAGCTCCAGTTCTGCTCAAACTCTTCCACAAAATTGAGGAAGATAGGACAGTCCTTAACTCATTCCACAAGGCCAAATTCACCCTCATACCAAAGCCAGATAAAGATACCACAAGAAAAGAAGATTACAGGTCAATATCTCTTATGAATATAGATGAAAAAATGCTCAACAAAATACTAGCAAACCCAGTCTAACAGCATAATAAAAGAATTATACATCATGAGCAAGTGGGATTTATCCCTGGTATGCAAGGTTGTTTCAGCATAAGAAAATCAATAATGTAATACACCACATTAAAAGAATGAAGGAAAAACACATGAAAACCTCAACTGATACAGAAAGGTGTTTAGCAAAATACAGCACCCTTTCTTGATTAGAACACTTAAAGCAGTAGGAATAGAGGGAAACTTCCTCAACATGATTAAGGGCATGTGTGAAAAACCCATAGCTAACATCCTATTTGATGATGAAAGACTGAAAGCTTTCCCTCTAAGATCAGGAATAAGGCAAGGATGTCTGCTGCCATCACTGTTATTCAACATTGTATTGGAAGTTCTTGCCAAAGAAATCCACAACAAATCTCCTAGAGCTAATAAATGAATTCAACAAAGTGGCAGAATGCAAGATCATCATACAAATTCAGTGGTGTTTCTATACACAATGAACAATAAAAAGAATAACTCTAGAAAAAAAAATTCCATTCACAATAGCAGCTAAAATAATCAAATAACTAGGAACACTTCTAACCAAAGATGTAAAGGACTTGCACACAGAAAACTACAAAATATTGTGAAAAGAAATCAAAGAAGACCTAAATAAATGGAAAGATATCCTGTGTTCATGGAATGGAAGATTAAATATAGTTAAGATGTCAATACTACCCAAGGCAATTCATGGATTCAATGTAATCCCAGTCAAAATTCCAACAACTTTCTTTGCAGAAATAAAAAAGCCAATCATCAAATTTATATGGAAGGGTAAGGGACACTGAATAACTAAAACCACTTTGAAAAAAAAAAAGAATGAAGTAGGAAGACTCACACTTTCTGAACTTAAAACTTATTACAAAGTCACAGTACTCAAAACAGCATGGTACTGGCACAAGGACAGACATATAGACCAATGGAATAGAACTGAAAGCTACACAATCAACCCCCACATTTATTTTCAACTGATTTTGGACAAGGTGGCAAAGGCCATTCAATTGTGAAAGAAAAGTCTCTTCAATACATGTTACTGGGGAGAACTGGATACCCATTTGCAAAAAAAAAAAAAAAAAAAAAGACCTATATCTCACACAGTATACAAAAATCAACTCAAAATGGATCAAACACCTTAATATAATAGCTAGAACTATCAAACTCTTAGAAGAAACTATAAGGAAGCATCTTCAGGACCTTGTGTTAGGCAGTGGTTTAGATTTACACTCAAAGCACAAACAACAAAAGAAAACATTGATAAATAAAACCTCATCAAAATTAAAATGTTTGCATCTCAAAGGACTTTATCATGAAAGTAAAAGGACCAGCTACACAGTGGGAAGAACCACATATCCAATTAAGGATTAATATATAGAATATCTCAAGAAACCCTTCAACTTAGCAACCGAAAACAACTCAATTTAAAAATGGGGAAAGGAGATAGACACTTCTCCAAAGACGAAATAAATATCGTTAAAAAGTACATGAAAAGATGCTCAACATCCTAGCTGTTAGGGAAATGTGAATCAAAACGACAATGAAATATCATTTCACAACTATTAGAATGACCACTATTTAAAAAAAAAAAAAATCAGAAGATAACAAGTGTTGGAGAGGATGTGGAGAAATAGGAACACTCATTTCTTTCTGGTGACAATGTAAAATGGTGCAGCTGCTGTAAAAGACAGCTTGGTGGTTCCTCAGAAAGCTAAGTATAGAAATACCGTATGACCAGCAATCCCAGTTCTAGGTATATACCCAAAAGAATTGAAAGTAAGGACTGGAACGGATATTTGCATATTGACATTCATAGCGTCATTATTCACAATGGCCAAAAGATGGAAGCAACTCATAGGTACACCAACAGATGAATGGATAAATGAAATGTAGTATATGCACACACTAGTATATCATTTAGCTGCGAACAGAATGAAGTCCTGATACATGCCGCTACATGGATGAACTTTGAAGACATCATGTGGAGTAAAATAAGCCAGACATGAAAGAATAAACATTGTATGATCTCACTGATTTGAAACAATTGGAATATGCAAACTCATAGTATCAGAATCTAGAAAATAGGTTATCAGGAGATAGAGTGAGGATAGGAAATGGGACGTTAAGGCTTAAAATGTAGAGGGTTCCTATTTGGAATGAGGGAAATATTTTGGTAATGGATCCTGGTGATGGTAGCACAATATTGTGAACCTAATTAACAGCACTACAATATATATCTGAATATAATTTAAAGGGTAAATGTTAGATTGTATAAGTGGTGACAGAATAAAATTTTTTAAAAAAAATCATGAAACTACACTATACAAACATTGAGCCTTAAGTTAAACCAAAGACTTCAGTTATTGGTACAAATGTAAAAATATGTTATTATCAATTGTAACAAATATTTCAATTGTAGGGTATTGGTGATTGGGTGGTGTATGGGAATCTGTATTTTATGTATGATTGTTCTGTAAATTTTTAAAAAATCATAAAAAAGAAGAGAAGGATAGCTTTACTAAGCTTAATCCAAGTTACAATTTGGAGTGATTATAATATGTTATAAAAATAATTACATTGTGAGGATTCCTGGCTTATCTAGTTTGGCTCCATATAGTATTTAAATTAACCAAAGTAAAGTTATAAAACCTAATTTCCATTATTGTTTTGGTGTGCTGAGTTATCTTTAGATCAAAATTTAAATATCTTAAATAAAAAGTCAAAGTATCTGCTTGATTAAGTGAATATAAAAATGGACTAACATACTAAAAAAACGATTTTCAAGAAGCATCATCAGAAAATTTAAATAAAATTTTGGCATCTTTATGCTTTGTTGTGTTTAATAAGAGATGACAACTTAAGTAGAAGCCATTTTGAGTAGCAATAGGGAAATAAGCATGTGTAACTATGATTATTGGCTTAGAGAAATGCAAATAAACAATACTCTTAGTGCAACCACAGATCTCCCATGCATTAAATTGAAGTTGTGCAAAATGTGATTTTCTTCCAACAATTTTTTTAAAATACAAGAAAAATGAATTCTACATAAAATCAGAGGCCTGAAGTTATAAAATATTGCACATAAAATAAAAATACGTAAATTATTTAAACAAAAGAAGAAATACACTGGAAAAGATAATTGATTTTTCTTTCTCCTTTGAGCCTTTAAGAATTTAACTAGAGGGCTTTGAGGCTAGCTCATGACATCATTCAACCCATTCTTCAAAAAGTTGTTTATCCCATACCTAGTGCAATTTCAAAATATGTGAATTCATAAAAGTCAAATATACATAGAAATTTTGTTAAAGATGACTGTTCTCATGTATTCTAGTTTGCTAGTTGCCAGAATGCAATAAACCAGAAATGGAATGACTTTTAAAAAGGAGAATTTAATAAATTGCTTGCTTACAGTTCTAAGGCCAAGAAAATGTCCCAATTAAGCAAGT
The DNA here is from genome assembly GCA_004026745.1 of Myrmecophaga tridactyla. Classification (NCBI taxonomy): domain Eukaryota; kingdom Metazoa; phylum Chordata; class Mammalia; order Pilosa; family Myrmecophagidae; genus Myrmecophaga; species Myrmecophaga tridactyla. Next base: position 88,956 of record PVIY010005665.1, on the reverse strand, counting down.
CTGTAGAAATGTCCAATCAAAGGCATCCAGGAGAAGATACGTTGGTTCAAGAAGGCCGGTGAAGTTCTGGGTTTCCCTCTCAAGTGAGAAGGCTTGGTGTTCCACACCAAGAAAACCCACAATAAAAGCTGTGGCTGTTTACTTCTTGTGCCAGTTATTTCCTAAGAAATGTAATTTCACGAGATATTTATTTTCATTATGTTTTCTACTTTTTAAAACTGTATCCTTTCTCCAACTTTGCTCCCGAATAGAATGCTAGTTGAAAAGGTTTTATAATGAGAAAAATATTCAAGAGAAAAACCATATAACAATCTTTAACATCCTTAAAAATGTATTAGATCTTTAGGATAGTTGCAGACTCTAATGGATATTCCAGAGTTTTTACCCTCAAATCCATGCTCCATAATTTCTGAGTACACTAGGGAGTGTGGAGTGCCAAGGGGCAAGGGGTAGGGGGATGGTTAGTCAAGATCATTAAGTCTTTTGAACTTTCTGAGTCGAAGAAGATCCAATTTGATTTATTTCAAGCAAGCATATCCTAACCTTTAAAAAAAGTATGTGTTACCCATTGTTATTGTCTCTCATTGCGAGCCTCTCAGCATCATGACTTTTTGCATAATTCAGTCACCATTTCTACAGGGAAGGGAGTGTGAGAAACACACAGTCATCTTCAAAAAGAAACATGACTCTTAGCCACTAATTACTAATTTTCTTTGCTATTCTCACACTATATATCAAAGATAATGAGTGTTAAGGGATCAGTACCAATGCACATGAAGATCTTGAGGCTCTATTTTTCTGCAATTCAGAGTTTGTTAAAAAAAAAATTTTCTTTAATTTTTCGTCTAGTTGGCATTCCCCTAAAGAGAATCAAATGCTTTGCATGCCATTTTTTCTTTAAGCTTTATAGGAGGCGATTTTGTTGGAGATTTAAGATTTATAAAACTGAAGAGAAACTCAAGCCCCCTCACTGCAAAGCGGAAATAGAAAAATGCTTAGCTGTCTTCAAATTGCTCCAAATTTTTGGTAAAGCTGCAGGGAAAAAAATCTCACACACATTACTGATAGAAACATGTATCAATGCAATATATTTGGAAAGCAATTTATCAATATGTTTCAGAACTCTGAACGTGTTTATACCCTTTTACACCTAAAATCTACTTGTATTAATTTATTCTAAAATATAATCCTAAATTTTTTGCTCAAAATATTTGTTGGAATATTGTTGTAAGATGTGGTCCACCTAATTTTAGGTGGACGTAAAAATTTACTACATATTATTGTGCTAAACAGTTTAAAACATATGTAGGAAAAATGTAAATAAAGTAGTCTATAATAGGAGACAGTCAAAAGTAATGCAGATGGCAGCTCTGCACTTAGGCTGTGGAGCTGGGTCCAAACCTCAATTCGCTACTTGGTAGTGTGGTGATGTTGAGTGGGTGGGTTACTTAACTTCTCATATCTCAGGGTCCTTACCTGTAAAATGAGGAAATAGTGTGGTTTACCTCATTCGATTGTTGTGAGAAATTAATGATATAATCCATACAAAACAATTGCAACATGCCTGACACATAAATCACTCAATTATATCAGCTCTTGGCACTATTTCTATCATTTTAAGATACCTAATTGAATAAGTATGTGATTAGAAAGGTACTTGGGAATAAGATTTATATGAATTGCACTAATATGTTAAAAGTAGTACTTTTTTTGCTAGTGGGCAAGGCTTTTATTCTGCCTTTATATGCCTTTTTCCAGATTTTTGACAATTAGTATTATTGCATCCATCACTGAGAAAAAATAAGTTGTTTTATTTATTCTTCAATGTTAAATGAAAACAAATATATCTAAATTTTTTATGAATAACTTCTACTTCTAAATCAGCAGCTCTGTGTGATCAGAAAAATGTCAAATATATTGCTGAAGCCCAGATTAGAGCTCTAGACTTTATCAATCATAATTTGTGTGATGCTAGTAGACTTCTAAGAGAAGTGACAAAAAAAATTTAATATTCTCAGAAGATTTTCTCAATTAATTTAATAGATCTCTTCCTGTAATCTGGCTAAAAATGTATAATTTATTCCTGGCTAATGATATAATAACCCACTTGCTATTGTTCAAAGACCACATTTCAAAATTAATTAGCATGAGTTGCAGAATTCAAGTATAAAATGACTTGTTACACCAATACTTCTTTATTGTAACATGCCCTTTCCCAGTCTATTTGGCAATGAATTTTCATTTTTCTTGTTTTTTCATTTTATATTTATTTTTAATGCTATTTCTCAGAGTCTTGAGCTAAACTGTGTCTAGGGTTTCAAGCTTAATTGGCCAAAAGCAGGACTACTCACCACAATTCCTTAGTCAATATCAATAGTAATCATTACGATTTCAGCATTAGTGACAACTTTTATAGACACACAAGAAAGAGGTTTACAATAGTACTTAATTTCAGAATGCTGAGTTATCAGGAAAAAAAAACAGTAGTTTCACAGTGAGAAAGCAATAATGCATATTATCTGTGGCAGGTTATTTTCTTTTCCTTTTGATTCTTGCACAGTTTATGTAATATTAACTTGTTTAAATGATGCAATGACAATCATTTCCACCCCAAAAGAAAACAAACAAACAAAAAAACATGATACTGCTAAGAATTAGTGAAAGTCATAAAATTCTGAAAATGATAACTGATATTGTAAAACTTGTCCAATTCCAGGAGATGCGTTCACTTGTACGGGCCTCCAGTCTCTTTACGTACATGACAACTCCTAATGGACTAAATGACATTCTACTCACCTGATTTAACATCCTTCAAAATTGAAGACCATCTATGTAATAAATAAGTAATATAGTTGACTCTTTTACATGCTGTTTTACCCAAAATGGCTCTGTTGAAAAGAATTTGGTCGGTTTGTTTTTTTATTTCTAAAGACATTTTTTCTCTCTTTTGTGTTTGACTATCACCATTATTGAAGTAAATTATTTGCATAGGGTGGGATGGAAGAGGGAGAAATTTGTAAGAGCCCAGTGTTGGGGACAATGACAGAAGACAGCTATGGAACAAAACCAAAAGGCAAATCTGGAGTAGTAGATTGGAATGTAGTGGACATGTGGAAATCTAGGGTTACCCAGAGCCTTGGACCTGAAGCTGTTGAGCAAACCCACATAGGAATCTATCAGGAGCCAGGAGAAATGCGGCTGAGTAGCAAGTAGAATAAAGATGAGCCCAAGGAACACTAAGAAAATGTTTAAAAATGAAAACATAGGTAAAAGAAAAACAAACAAAATCAAAAGAGGGAGTGATACCAGGACCAATAAAACTAGAAATCTTACTACTAGAGGGTAAGGGGTTCAGGAAAGTAATCTAAGTATCCAGACTAGATTCTAGCAGGCAAGACTAATATATTTCTTAGTCAATTTTTTATCCAACTAATGATCTTCTAATATAACATGCCTTGGAAAAAGAATTATTCCCAATGTTTAGACAACTGATGGTCTGATGGGTGGAATAAAAAGCAAGCCCATTAAAATAAATTGTATGATGTCTATTGAGATTGTGGCCCGATTGTATAATGTTCAGGAATATGATCTCCCAAGGTGAATGTTCATGAAATGAAATCCACACTAGATCACTTACCATTGGGGTCAGTAATGGAACATCGTTTCATTTTACGGGGACCTAAGTTTTCAGAGGACAAGAATTCCCACCTCATATAATCATAGGACTATTGGAGATAATATATAAAGCAGTCACCATGAAACAGTTGCCCAACAAATAATAGTTTTATTAACAGTACAATCAGAGCAAAATCTCACCTAAATAATTTAAACAGTTAATATTGGACTAGTTCTTAAAATATTGCATATTTTCATTTATTTTTGTTTGCTTATAGATTTATACTTTAATTCCAAAATAACATAATGCATTTTACAGAGATATTTACAGTCAAAAAAGATAAGAGAGAGACCATTTGAAAATAACTAAACAAGAACTGGGGAAATTACTTAGAGAAATCTGTCCATGTCAGTTTATTTTCTCAGTTGCAAATTCTGTGAATATGGATCAGGTCCTTTAAAAGTATTTCCTTTGCCTGTAGACAAGGTGTAAAGCTTTGTCAGTAGAGGGCACTGGAGGGACATTGCAGGAAGAAGGGGTTTTGCTTCTGGGTTCTGGGCAGCAACCAGCAACCAGCAGCTTCACCTGCAGGCCCCGGGCCAGTTTTATGGTAGATTGCCCCTATAAAGACCCCTCCCCATAAACAGCTTTCCCTGGCCCTAAAGGGAGACTTTCAGCAAGTTCACCAACAGGCACCACAGGAATTTCTCAGCCACCGAGTGTACTATGGCAACACCCTCTCCAACAAAATACAGACCTCAGCTCAGGAGTGTGGGTTTGGGGGCAGATGCTCTTCTTTGGGTAATATCTTAGCCCTGAGCTATGCCTTAAATCTACTATTCCTATATTCTTTAGAGTTCTCTTTTTACTGGTTAAATCTCTCATTAATTCAAACCTTCATTATAATTATTAATTCTTTGTATTGAATTTTTCTTTGCAAATTACTACGTGGGTTCTTTTTTTTTTAAGATATCATTCCATTCTACATATACAGTCAGTAATAATATCATCACATAGTTACATATTCATCATTTCTTAGAACATTTGCATCGATTTAGAAATAGAAATAAAAAGACAACAGAAAAAGAAATAAAACGATAACAGAGAAAAAAAAAAGATTACATATACCATACCCCTTACCCCTCGCCCTCATCTACCTCTAGCATTTCAAACTAAATTTATTTTAACATTTGTTCCCCCTATTATTTATTTTTATTCCATATATTCTACTCTTCTAGTTGATAAAGTAGATAAAAGGAGCATCAGATACAAGGTTTTCACATTCACAGAGTCTCATTGTGAAAGCTATATCATTGTTCAATCATCATCAAGAAACATGGCTACTGGAACACAGCTTTACATTTCTTTTACCTAATCAGATTGTAGCTGATGCAAAAACAGATGAAAGGAGGGTTAAAGTTAGTAAACAAAATGCGAGTTAAAAAGGTAGCTTCCTATATTTTCCAGTATAGGAAAATTACTAAATTTTACTTTCTATTTTGAATATTCAATTTAGCCAGTTTTCCATTTGTTTTTGTTTTGTTAATGATGTGTTATGAAGGTCTGATCCTTTTTTTGTTATATATTTAAAACAATAATTTCGCTGTCCCCATTTCTGTAAACGCTTGTATTTCTCCACAGTTTCAAAGCTACTTTTGCCATATGTGAAGTCTATAAGGATCTATTTTCTGGACATGACATTTTACTTCATTGATGTATTTATTTCTACATTAATACAATGATGCTTTAAATTTGTCTTCTTTATAATAAGTCTTACAATATGATAGGGAAATACAACTACTTGGTCCTTTCAGTTTATCTTTTCCTGAGAAGAATCTGGCTTTCTGTCTCACTTTGTTTTTGCATATACAAATAAACAGCAGTTTTCAACTAGTAGTGATTTTGCCGTTTTTGGTTACATCCTGCGATCCACAGTATAGCCCCATACAACAGAGAATTATCCATTCCTAAATGTCTATAATACCGAGGGTGAAAAAGCCTATATTATTGGACTGGTGACCTCTAGTCTGCGGTCACTTAATACCTGACACTTCTGAATTAAACTTATACTGTTGTTTTCCTTGTGCAAAGACTGAGAAAGAGAGAAAATGAAGCTAGATTCTTTTGAAACATGGATTTCAAAGGAGAGAATCCATCAGTTTTGCCATATTCTGTATTGGACTGGAATTGCCAAGTCCAGTTCACATACTGGGGAGGGGATTACACGAGGATGTGAGTACCAGCAAATTAGGATCACTGGAGGGAGGGGACACTTAGAGATTACAGCAGACAACCTTGTTGACTTACATCTTTCTTTCATAAAAAGGAATTCCACCCTCCTAATGTTCCCCAAATCTCATCTCATTACAGGATTATCTTTGAGCCCAGAATCTCACTTTCTAAATCAGGTTCAAGTGTGAATGAGGCTTCTTAGATGCAGTTTGGAATCATCTGTAGTTTTGATCTATATATCTATGAAACTAATAAGACAAGCTATCTGTCTCTTACAAACCCAATATATGATGGTGTAGCAGACAAAACTTATAACTTTCAAAATTTCTGTTCAAAAAGGCAAGAAAATGGGAGGCCCAAGGGTGTCACTGATCCATTCCAAGTTTGAAATCCAGCTGGGATTTCAAAGTTCTGCCTTCTGGTCTCTCAAAGCTACCCTCTGAGTCGCTGTCCTTTTTTCATGAAAGGAGCTTGGGCTGAGAGATGACTAGTTTTCTCAGCCTGTCTCCTACCAGTAATATTTGGTGATACAATGACCTCTTTTGATTTTATACTGTCTCTTTCCCTTTCAGCCCAAACTGGCAGCATTTTTGCTGATACTATTGTCTCAAAAAGTTGATAGGTCTTCTTTAATGATGTTCACTCCATCAAACAAAGGCCATGCTCACAAATTTCCTCCATATAAGCCCTTCTCTATTTCCTGCTGAGAGGTGTCTGGACAATGCCCTTAACTGTCACAGAGGCTCTTTTGCTTGATTGAGATCTTTGAGGCAAATCTTTAATATATTTAAAGATCTCTCATTATTTGAGCAAATAATTCTGAGTCACCCACTTTGATCTTTCTGAGGTCCTTTAGTCACATTCTCATTTCATCTTTAAACCATGATTCTTATTGCAGTGCCAAGAATGTGAACATTTTTAAAAATGTTCTTAATTTAAGAATCTTATGCAATTCTGAGTTGTATAAAATTTTCAAAACCATCAAGTCCTGGTTCCTTTTTATTAATGGTCCTCTCAATATTTCTATCTTCTCTTGCATTTTACTCAAAGCAGCAAGGAAAGTCCAGGTGATGCCTTCAGTGCTTTGTTGGATGCCACCTCAGCTGTATCACCAAGTTGTTTAGGCACATTTCCTATATCTTGTGTTCCTAAAAGAGATACTGTTGATAAGCTTTTTTGCCATCCCATAATCAATGTCTCCCTTCCCTTAGTTTTCAATAATAACATTTCCTTTTGAGTTCTCACTAGCAAGGTTGTCAACACCCAGATTCCTTCTAAAACTCTTTTCAAACAATTTATTTATCTAAGTTTCAGTCCGCTAGAAGTCCTCCCAGGCTCTACCTATGGCTTGGTTTCAAAGCAACTTCTACATTTTTTGGTATTTGCTACAGTAGCACCCTATCCTAGCAACAAAATTTACAGTAGTCATCTAGAAATTAAAACAGCCTGCAGTTTTTATCTTACAGTTTCACAGTTAGTTTCTGTGGGTGAGGAATCTGAGCATGGCTCAGCTAAGGTCTCTAGCCTCATAATTCTCACAAGGTTATAGTCTAGGTATTGGCCAGAGCTGCAGTCATCTCAAGGCTTCACTTGTATGTAGAATCTCTTCTAAGTACACTCACAAGACTGTTGGCTCTAGGTCCTTGTTAGCTGGTCACCAGAGATATCAGTTCCTTGCTATGTGGGCCTCCCCACATGCCTGCTGACACATGGCATCTTGCTTCCTGCAGAGTGAGGAGAGACAGACAGACAGACACACACACACACAGAAAATAATAAATGGAAAGAGGGAAAGCAAGAGGAAAGTCAGAGGCCATTTGTAAGCCAATCTTAGACATGAAATCCCACCATCAGGATTGTATTCTTTTTATTAGAAGGAAGTCACTAGGTCCTGTCCATACTCAAATGGAGGGAATTACATAAAGGCATGACTACTGGGAGATGTGTTTCAAAGGGGACCATTTTAGAGACAGTCTACCACATTTAATTAAACCAGAAAACATAGGAGAAGGCACAATTACCAATGTCAGGAATGAGAAACCACTATTTCTAAAGATAAAAAATAATAATAGGCTATTATGAAGAAATTTATGCTATATATTTAACAACTTGGGTGAAATGGATAATTCAATGGAAGACACAAACTGCCAAAGCTCACTGTATTAGTTTTCTATTGCTGCAAAACAGATGCCACAACTTTAGAGACCAAATGGGCTCAGCTGGATTCTCTATTTAGGTTCCTTCAAGACCACAGGGGGATAATGGAAATCATGAGGATGGTATCATGGATGCATAATTGTGCCAAAATTCAGCAAATTGTACACTTTAAATATGAGCATTTAAATGCATGTGAACTGTATCTTGATTAAACTATTTTTTAAAAATTACTTAATACATGTACAATATAGTACTATTTTATATCCAGTCAGATTGGCAAAATAAAAAATACAGACAACACTAGAATAACAAAAACTTTTATATACTGCTGGTGAGCAATAGAACATAAACTCCATAAGGCAGGGATATTTTGTTCTTTTTTGTTCACTGATTTATTCCAAGGTTCTATGATAGTGTCTGACATATAATAGATGCTTAATAATACTACCAATATATAAATAAACATATGAATGAAAAGTATATAAGTAGACAGAGCTTGGGCAATATGACAGCATAGTGAGGTTTGGAATTTAGTTTGTCCTCCAGAGCAGCTTGCAAATAGCCAGGAACAGTAGAGAACAACTGCTGGGGGAACATCAGTGACCAAACACACAGTGTACACATGTCTGGACCAGGTGGAATGGCTGAGACCCCACAAAGAACTTTAAGTTCTACAAGCTGCAGAGGCTGGTGCCCCTCTCCCCTGGGCATAGCAGGTTTGTTTTACAAGGGAAAAAGGGAAAAGACTTCAAGTTCCAATTTGGAATTAATTAACAAATTCTTACTACTGAAAACAGTCCCCAATACCAATAAACCTGGAGTAAGCTCTAAAGGAACTAGGAGTTTTTGTCACCGCAGAGCAGGAGCAGAGTTGACAGGGGTGTAAAAACAGTAACAACACAGAGGTTTTTTGAGTTGGACAGCCTAAAACACTGGAAAAGAGCTGGACCCCAAGAAAAGGGGGCATATAGAGCCTGGAGATACCTAGAACCACATACCAACTTAAGTTGTTGATTGACAAATCTGAGGAGCAGGGGTCTGGCTCTGAAAAGGCTTTTTTTGCTGTTTTTTTTTTTTTTTTAGCTCCTTAACAGGTCATTACATACAACTGGAAGCACTCAGAATCTAGCACTGCCCCAGGCAAGGGCAGAATTAACTGAGAAACAAAGTAACTAGTCAGGGGAAGGCAGTTAAAATCCCAAAGGGTGTGTGTTTCTTTCCCCCAAAAACAGGGGTGCAGGGTCCAACTCAAGTGGAATCCCTCCTTCAAGAATTCAGGCCACAGGGACTGGAAAACTGAAGTAATTAAAGCCATCATATTACCTCATCTCTGTCTCAACCACACCCTGGCAGGGAATGTGTTCTGAAATTAGAGGAACCACATCACTTTAAGCTGGTGGGAAGCCACAGGCAGACAAGGACCACATGCTGGGCAGGATGGGAAAAGCACAGAGACTACAGGCTTCATAGGAAAGTCTGACAAGCTGCTGGGTCTCACCCTCAGGGAAAACTGCTGCTGGCTATACCTTCCCCTAGAAACATGGGCCTGTCTGGTCTGGGAAAATCTGACTGAGGTCTATAATATCTGAGGAGACCCTCCTCAAAAAAAAATACATACATATATATTATATGTAGGAAGGGCAAGAAACAAACAAACAAAAACCAAGAACTGAAAAATTCTGACCAGTTAAACAAAGCCTATCCTAGAGTTCTAGAATAAGTTGAACTGAATGTCAAAGAATAGATAGAGAACAAAGCCATCCAGCAAGAAAATCTTAGGTAAAAGCATGAAAACAACATCCTGAATAAATTAATTAAGGAAATCAAATGCCTAGACACCAACAAAAAATAATGAGCCATACTAGGAAAATCGAAGATATGGCCCAGTTAAATAAATAAACCAACACTTCAAATGAGATACAGGAATTGAAATAATTAACTCAGGATGTTCAAACAGACATGGAAAATCTGGTCAAAAATCAAATCAGTGAGTTGAGGGAAGATATAAAGAAGATACTGGGTAAATAAAAAGAAGACTCAAACATTTAAAAAAATAAATCACCGAATTTATGGGAATGAAAGGCACAATAGAAGAGATGAAAACAATGGAAACCTACAGTAGTAACTTTGAAGAGACAGAAGAAAGGATTAGTGAACTAGAAGACTGGACATCTGAAATCTCAGACACAAAATAAAATAAAGGGAAAAGAATGGAAAAATATGAGCAGGGTCTAAGGGAATTGAATGACAACATGAAGCACATGAATATACATGATGTGGGTGTCCCAGAAGAAGAAGGGAAGGGAAAAGGAGGAGAAAGACTAATGGGGAAAGTAATCACTGAAAATTTCCCATCACTTATGGAAGACAAAAAATGTCAGATTCAAGAAGTACAGCATACCCCAAACAGAAAGATCCAAATAAACCTACTCCAAGGCACTTACTAATCAGATTGTCAAATGTCAAAGACAAAGAGAATTATGAACTCAGCAAGAGTAAAGCAATTCATCACATACAAGAGAAGTCCAATAAGACTATATGACAATTTCTCAGCAGAAACCATGAAGGTGAGAAGGTAGTCATATGATATATTTAAGATTCTAAGAGAGAGAAATTGCCAATCAAGAATTCTATACCCAGCAAAATTGTTCCTCAAAAATGAAGGGGAGATTAAAATATTCTTAGACAAACCATTACTGTGAGAATTTGTAACAAGAGACTGGCTCTACAAGAAATACTGAAAGGAGCACTATAGGCAGATAGGAAAAGGCTGGAGAGAGAGGTATGGAGAAGGAAGGGGGGATTATGGTGTATATATACAATAGACTACTGAGCAGCCACAAGAAGGAATGATGTTGTGAGGCATGTGTTCTAGTTTGCTAGCTGCCAAAATGAAATATACCAGAAACAGAATAGCTTTTAAAAAGGGGAATTTAATAAGTTGCTAGTTTACAGTTCTAAGGCTGAGAAAATGTCCCAACTAAAACAGATCTATAGAAATGTCCAATCTAAGGCACCCAGGGAAAGATACCTTGGTTCAAGAAGGCTGACGAAGTTCAGGGTTTCTCTCCCAAGTGGAAGGGCACATGGCGAACACAGCATCATCTGCTAGCTTCTTCTCCTGGCTCCCTGTTTCATGAAGCTCCCTGGGAGGCATTTTCCTTCTTCATCTCCAAAGGTTGCTGGCTAGTGGACTCTGCTTCTTGTGGCTGCGTCATGATCCACTCTCTCAAAATCTCTTTCATTCTCCAAAATGCTTCCTCTTTTATAGGACTTCAGAAACTAATCAAGACCCACTGAATGGGTGGAGATATGTTGTCACCTAATCCAGTTTAACAATGACTCTTGATTAAATCACATCTCCAGGGAGATGATATAATTACAGTTTCAAACATACAATACTGAATAGGGATTAGAAGAAATGGCTGCCTTTACAAAATGGGATTAGGATTAAAACATGGCTTTTCTAGGGTCTATACACCATTTCAAACGAGCACAGCATGCAACTAGTTGAATAAACAATGACTGTATGTTGAATGAAATGTCAGTAACAAAGAGAAAAATATTTTCATGCCTCACTCATACGGACTAAATATAATATAAAAACTTGGTTAACTGTATTTGAGAGCATGGGTTATCAGATTGGGGCCTATTGTAAAGGGTCCTAGATTGTCAGCTCTTACAGCAGTCACATATATTCAGGAGTTGTAAGTGTTATTTCTAAATTCTTAGATATTGAGCTGTTTATATATAACCTGGTCATTCCCAGAAACTTCAGGTATTTACGTGACAAGTGAGACTCAAAGTGTAGAGCTCTGAAGCTATGAAAGTCAGCAGTAACCCATACAGAAACTGTTTAAAATTTTGAAAAAGGGATCAAACTTCAACTAGAGACATGAAGGACACTGATCTGGATAGGACTAAGGTAGTTGAGAATACAGATTAAAGGATGGTATCATCCACATTTTAAAACTTCAACTTCTATGTGAGACCAAAGGGAGAGATGTTTATTTAGTGGAGAATTTCTATCTTGGGTAGCATGTTACCTAATTTAACTTGCATGGTCAGCTTAGGTGAACACCACAAGTACATGGAATCTTGAATAAGGTATGAGATATTGTTGGTTTATTCAGGTTAGTGTCATGCCCTGATAAATCCCAGAGTAATTTGGGCAGTGAATAAAGAAGTACTTGCAAAGTCCCTGGGGAAATAGGAGAAAGGAAGAAATATTCAACTTACCCATTTGGAGAATTTCAGATATTCTGGCAAGCAGTGGGGACAACCAAATCAGTAGGGCAAGCCCTCGATCTTGGGGTTCGCCCCTATGAAACTTATTCCTGGAAAGGATAGGCTAAACCTACTTAAAATTATGCTTAAGAGCCACCTCCAGAGAACCTCTTTTGTTGCTCAGAGTGGCCTCTCTCTCTAAACCAACTCAGCGGCTGAACTCACTGCTTGCCTTCCTGCATGGGATATGACTCCTGGGGGTGTAAATTTCCCTGGCAACATGGGACAGAAAGCCTGTAGTAAACTAGGACCCAGGATCATTGGAATGAGAAAGCCTTCTTCACAAAAGGGGAAAGAGAGAAATGAGACAGAATAAAGTTTCATTGGTTGAGAGATTTCAGAGCTCAGAGGTTATTCTGGAGGTTAATATGCATTATATAGATATCCCTTTTTAGTTTATGGTGTAATGGAGTGGCTGGAGTGAAGTACCTGAAACTATTGAACTATGTTCCAATAGCCTTGATTCTTGAAGATGATTGCATAAAGATATAACTTTTACAATGAAAAAAGAAGTATATAAGTAGGTTTTGATATTACATATTATATTGAACAGTGTTCATTTCACCTGATCTAATAATTTCTGATATATACTTGCACAAGTGTATTAGCAGACATGTACAAACCATTCATGGCAGCATTTTAATAACAAAAACTTCAAATGATGCAAACGTTCATCATAGATGAATGATAACTTCTGGAGTATCCTTTCAAAGGAATACTGTAAAACAAATAAAAGGAATTATAGAAACATGCATCAATTTGGCTGAGTCCCACATAAGTGAAGAAGACCATTATAAAAGAATACATGCAGCTGATGTATTTGTCTTACTGTTTAAGTAGCAAAACAGTTATGAAAAACAGAAACATGATAAGCCAAAATTCAGAATTGTAGATTACCATTAGGGTAGAAAAGAGTAAGAGGTAAGTGAAGGAAAACGGATGGTAATGTTCTACCTAGCATGTTGTTATTTTTTACCTTATTTACCTGCATCAGATTTACTATTTTGCATATATCAAATATTCATTAAAATAAAATCACTTTGAAAATACTAAGAAAAATAAGAAAACTGGAAGTTCCCTGTAGAAGTAGCAGCTCCTAGAGTAGGAGCATGGGTAGTCAAGTTCTCCTGTGTGGGCCTTGGACAGGGGTTGCGGGGGTGGGCGGCCGCTAAATTGAGGAGGCTTCAATTGTTCTACCAACACTCACTTTAACTTTGTTCTCCCAAGATGCTTCTTCTGTGTTTAATAGAACACTGCTTTTTGTTTGTTTTTGTCTTGAGGGTAATCATTGATTTCTTTTACTAGGAAAATAGTTGAGAGGAACAATAAGTATTCATTATTGCTTTCCACCACTAACACTTTTTTCTAACTCTTATCTTGTAAATTTCATTGAAATCTCTTTTCCTTCAATGTCCTTGCTCCCCTTAAATTATATGACATGAGTTTTGATTCCTTCATTTCAAATGTATTTCAGAGGATCACGAGAAGGAGAAGCAGTAAATATATGTGCAGTGTCCCAACTTGAATGGATTTCTATACTTGTTTTCCAATGTAAGCATATATGCACATACACAAAAAGAAGGAAAATACAAAATTCAAGTAGACATGAGGTTGTGAATAGTCAGTTGCTTTAAATTATTTCCTTTTACTCCTTATTCAACTAATGTATAATTCACTTGTAAAGGATGATATACAGAGGAACCTTTGGGGGTCCTTTGGAACCAAAATGAAAACAAACAAAACCGTGCCTTAATTCCCCCTGTGAACTTTCTCTTGAGTTTCCTTTTGATGGCTTTTGAAATTTGAGATCTCTACTAGTGGATCCAAACCAGATAGCCAATCAAGCTCCTTTTTACTATGCTTGACCCTAAACAAAATAAAGCCTTCCTGCCCTAAATTCACCCCAGAAGATAGATAAACCTCTGTCCAATCAATAGAAGTCAAGCTAACTTCTTTTTTATGCCTATAAAAATCATTTACCATCTGTGCTGGTTGGAAAGGATGTTTGTGCCCTAGAAAAGCCATGTTTTAATCCTAATCCCATTTGTAAAGGCAGCCATTTCTTCTAATCCCTATTTAGTACTGTATGTTGGAAACTTTGATTAGACTATCTCCATGGAGATGTGACTCAATCAAATGTGGGTACTAAAGTGGATTAGATGGAGACATGACTCCACCCATTCGCGTGGGTCTTGATTAGTTTACTGGAATCCTATCAAAGAGGAAACATTTTGAAGAAACTGGAGATTCAGAGAGAGCAAAGAGGGATGACAGAATGCCACAGAACCACGAAGCAGAGTGTCCACTGGGCAGCAACTTTTGGAGATGAAGAAGGGAAACGCCTCCCAGGGAGCCAGAGAGGAAGCTAGCAGATGATGTCATGTTCACCATATGCCCTTCCAGTCAAGAAAGAAACCCTGACCATGTTTGCCATGTGTCTTTCCACTTGAGTGGAACCCTGAACTTCATCAACCTTCTTGAATCAAGGTATCTTTCCATGGATGCCTTAGATTGGACATTTTTTATAGACTTGCTTTAGTTGGGACATTTCCATGGCCTAACAACTGTTAACTGTTAACTTATTAAATTCCCCTTTTTAAAAGCCATTTAGTTTCTGGTATATTGCATTCCAGCAGCTAGCAAACTAAAACACCACCCCTAGTAGCTCAAAGCTGCTTTCGTTTCTACTAGTGATCTGGCTTCCTTGCTGCAGTAAGACTTTTGATGTCCCCAAATAAAATGCTGCAATATGCAAATCTGACTTCAAATTGTCTTTTGACAAAAGCAAACCTTTCAGTGATTGCTTTCTACTGTATAGCTTACTCAACTACGAGACACTATGGGAAATGTGTTCAGGTTTCATAGTTTGATGATTCAAATAATTTATTCTTTAATTTGTAGGATGAGTATGTGTCTAGGGACAGCATGTGAGAAAAACCTGATCCTTACAAACTGAAAGAGAGTGAGAAAATATATAAACTAAATTTACACAAACACCTAGTAAGCTTAAGATTTCTAAATGACTTGAAAGACTACCAGCTGAAAAAAACATGCTACTCTATATTCGTTTAGAGTGAAGTAGTTAGATTTCAATTGAATTGCTTTGGATGGGCATCATGCCTTAAAAAAAAAAAAAAAAAAAAAAAACTCTCTGTTTTCTAAATTAATTGTAAACCTTCAATTAAGGCACACTCATAAAATTGAACTCCTTGATACCCAGGTTACTTGTGGTTGGGTACAAGCAAATGATTTTCTTAGCACTCTTACATGTGGACCAATAATACAAGTATCTTCCTTTCAATATTTGAATTCAAATGAAAAAAATAATCTTTGCAATGGAGTAGTGTTGATATCTTTCTTAGAATTGGTATGATGCTGTGGTATTTATTAAAATGTATGTTTTAAAAATATAAGACTTGAATTCAAATTCTGATGCTATTTTTATAGTTGTATCACAATGAATCATTTAAACTCTCTCCATCTTAATGTAATCATCAATATGAAATGTCCATTACAAGAATATCTTTGTATGGGATTGTTAGGATCCAATTAGACAACAGATAGAAAAGTAATGCATAAACTTTATAAATGCTATATATATAATATGATATATTGCTCCATAAATGTTTGCTCACTCGCATGAAAAGCCTTGGTTTTTTTGTAAAGTATGAAGGTGGCCAAATTACATAGTAACTAATAAAATTATGATACACAATATTTCAAGATAATTTTATAAAACTTCAGTTTACAAAGCAGTTCTACATGTATTTGCCCTATTATTCTAAAATTTCTTTGCATCTGACAAATGCCATCAATATTCCTTCTCTCTCATGGTAAAATAACTAGCAATGACAATAACAATGATACAGATTAACTTATCAATAAGGCCTTGTTATAAACTCTACATTTTGTGAAACAATTCCAGAAAACATTAGCTGATTTCCATGTAAACCCTCTGAAGGTAACTGTAGAAGTCCAAATGAAATACCTGAAAGAAGTGGTAACCATAAATATTTTCTATTGATACCATAGAAAATCACCAGAAGTTTGAGCAGGATCTTCCTGACCAAAATCAAGGTATTGGAAGAGCTGTGCTCCTAACTAGATGCTCGGGGTAATAGCCTGCTTTCAGTGTCATGCAGGCTGTTGGCAGAACTCAGTTCCAGGTGGCTGTAGAACTGAGGTCTACATTTCCTTGCTGGATGGAGGCCTGGGTCATTCTTACCTTCCAGTGGCTCCTGGCTTTCCTCAGCTCTGGCTGCTTTCATCTTCAAAGCCAGAAATCTGGGTTGAGTCATTCCCATTTCTCATCTCTCTTGCTTTTCCTTCTTTCATCATGTCATTCTCACTAATTCTTCTCCCTACTCTTCCAAATTTATCATCCTGATAATCCCAGATAATTTCACTCTGTTCAGGTCAGTTTACTGGCAACTCTAATTGCATCTGAAAGCTCCCTTTTGTCTCTATCATAGCGTATTCACACTTGTTTAACACAAGTGATTGAAGATTATGGCTTATGTTAGTCAAAGATAACATCATCTGATAACCATTAGAAGGCAGGAAAAAATAAAATCAATTTTTAGTATACTACCAAATGTTTTTAGGTACTTAGATTTTAAAGAAGACTTTGACTTCTGAAAAATGAAACATGACAATTTTGAAAAACAAACTAGCATAATTGTGTTAGTCTTTAGAAATATTAAAAGAAATTATTTTTACATGTAGATAGACTATTCTTCTTGTACTTGCCAGTTCTACATTTTTTGTTACATTCTTATCAATATACTTCCAGTGATTTTGGTTAACATGAAGTAAGTCGAACTATAGCAGAAGCCAAAAGATGCTGTAGAGTTTATTTTTTATTTTCAAAGTTATCCCAACTATTATTCTCTCAAAGGAGAAAAGAAAGACGGTGTTTCTGCCACTTTACTTTTGTTAATTCTTTTTTCTTTTTTTGGCACAGAAGACCAAGTACAATATGATTGCGATGAGAAACAGTGTCATCAAATTCTAAATCATTAAGAAATCAGGGAGTATCTGACTTGGTAAGTAAAATTTCACCTGGTTTTCTTGCTATTTCAGATTACATTTACAAAAAGAGCTGTATAATTTCCATGCCATTTGGGAATGCCGCCCAAATGAAGTAAATAAAATTCAAGGCACTTGGTTATTTTTCTTCCTTACAAAATATCTCCCTTACCAGATAAAAACTAGCTTCTGTCAGGAGCAAATCCATATTTCTACACTTGACATTCAAAATGTGGTCTTCAGTGTCTCTATGGATTATAAAGTTTTATATTTTGAGCTATATATTAGATTACTCTCACCTATCTCTTTAAAATAAGCTGAATCACAATCTACACATTCCCTTATCAAAAAGAACAAATTACAGAAAGATATGAATATAAGAACACAGAAAATGCTTCTTTTAAAAGGACTGATTTACTAAAATATTCAACCTAGAGTCAGGAATTCATATCTGTCCTAAATCCACCACTAACTAGCTGAGTCACTAATATCAGGCCATTTATTTTTCCACATGCATTTACACTTTTCTCTGCTGTGCACATTATTGAGTCCTTGATCTTTATGCTTTACATATTTTTCAGATATTGATCTAATGATAGGCAACAAAGCATCTTGGCTAAAAACAAGGATTCCGGAAGCACCACAGCCTCGTGTAAACCTGGCTGTACCGCTTATGAGGTCTATGCCCTTAGGCAAGTTATTTAAACTCTCTATACCTGTTTCTTTGTCTGTAAAATGCAGAAATTTAAAAAAATAATAATATCTGCCTCACAGGATCATTTCAAAAATTAAATGTGTGACCCATGATGAGATATGCTATACTCCAAAAAAACAGCATGACTTTTCCAATCTTTATGGACAAAAATCAGAGAAATATGTATGGGAATGGAAATTAAGTGTGTGGAATATGGTGGAAGGAATGTAAAGTTGGATAGAGCTGAATTTATGGATATGGGCCCACTAAGCAGAGATTCTGCATTCAGTGTTGTAGTTTGAGTGGTTAGAATGGGCATTGACAGTTGTTTGGCTGTTTGGTTGAAACATGGATCCAAAGGTGACCAACATTACCTGAGGTCAAAATGCCCAAACTGCCTTAGTATGATGTAGATGAAGGAATCCAGAGGCTCAGAGAGATAGGAATGATAGAATGGATTTACGGAAGACTTGCTCACATACCCCAGCAATGTCCAGAGGGGTTACACATCTTACACCAGGACACTGAGAAATAAATTAATGAGACTAGCTCCATCATCCCTAAAGATCTCTGTAGGTCAGATATTCCTGTGGCAACTGCTGTCACTGAGCTAGAAGCCTTTAATACAGTGGAGATGATGGGATCCTGAGTTGGCAGAAGCCAGTGGCAATAGTTAATCCCCACAGACAAAGTGGGAGTGACCACCATAATGGACAGCAGACTTAAAGGAGCAGTCAAAACAATCTGACTCTCAGAGACTTGTAGCATTAGCTAGCAGATCATGGGGTACCTAGAAGTAAAATGGATGGGCAGTCAACTAAATTCTTATTTGAGATGTATAAGCAGAAGAATTCTAGGTCAAGTGGACAGAAATCTAACTTGAATTACAAAGACAGAAAGTCATGTACTCTTAATAATTTCCCAGATTTGAAAGTTTAAAGACCCAGAGCCCCTCAAATGAGGGAAGAGCTAGTCCTCTTGAGGAAGAACACTTTTACACTGCCCAAAATTTACACTGATAACCTTCCTCCCAGCCGTCCCCAAGGAGACTTATGGCTTTTTACCAGGGTGACTATGCACTGGGGAAAAAGAAATGAAAGATATTTGGGGGATTATTGGACTTAGGCATAACACCAATACCAAGAGACCCAAAAAGCCAATCTGGTCCACTGGTCAGAGTAGGGGCTTACAGAAGTCAAGTTATTGATGGAATTTAGCCCAGTTTCATCTCAAAGCAGCCCCCATGGGTCCCCAGGCTCATTCTGTGGTCATCTCCCTAGCTCCAGAACGCATAATTGGAATTGACATACTCGGCACCTGTCAGAATCACCACATTTGTTTTCTGACTCGTGGACAGATGACTATTACAGTAGGAAAGCCAAGTGGAAGCCACTAGTACTGTCCCTCCTTAGCAAAATAGTGAATCAGAAGCAATATCATATTCCTGGAAGGATTCCAGAGATTAGTACCATTCTTAAGACTTGAAGGAGGCAGGGGTGGTGATTCTCACCACATCCCCATTCACCTCTCCTGTTTGGCCTGTGGAGAAAATAGATGGGACTTGGAGGATGACAGTGGATTATTGTAAACTTATCCAGGTGGTGATTCCAATTGCAGCTGCTGTTCCAGATGCAGTATCATTGCTTGAGCAAATCAACATATCACGTGGTATCTGATATGCAAATATTGATCTGGCAAATGCTTTGTTCTCAGTAGTTGTCAGTAAAGACCACCAGAAACAGTTTGCATTCAGTTGGCAAGGACAGCAGTATACCTTCACTGTCATGCCTTATAGGGTATATCAACTGTCCAATCCTATGTCACAATCTTGTCTACAGGGAACTTGATCATTTCTCCTTCCTACAAGACATCACACTGGTCCATTAGTTTGATGATTTCATGCTGATGGGACCTAGTGAGCAAGAAGTAGCAACTACTCTGTGCTTATTGATAAGGTATTTTCAGGTCAAGGTATGGGAGATAAATCCAACAAAAATACAGGGGCCTTCCACTTCAGTGAAATTTCTAGGTGTCCAGTGGTGTGGCACATTTCAAGATATCCCTTCTAAGGTGAAGGATAAGCTATTGCATCTGACCCCACCTATGTCCAAAAAAGCACAATGCCTAGTTGGCCTCTTTGAATTTTAGAGACAACATATTCCTCAACTTTTCTACTCCAGCCCATTTAGCAAGTGACCAGAAAAGCTGCTAATTTTTAATGGAGACTGGAACAAAAGAAGGCTCTGTGATACATCCAGGCTGCTGTGCAAGTTTCTCTGCCACTTGGGGTATATTATTGAGTAGATCCAATGGGCTAGAAGGATCAGTGGCAAATACAGATGCTGTCTGGAGCCTTTGGCTGGCTCCTGTAGTAGAATCACAATGCAGATGCTTAGGATTTTGGAGCAAAGCCTTACCATCACTTCAGATAACTACTCTCCATTTGGGAAACAGCTTTAACCTTCTATTGTGCTTTAGTAGTTACTTAACACTGAACCATGGGGCCACCAAGTTACCATGAGGCTTGAGTTGCCTATCATGAGCTGGGTGTTGTCTGATCCACCAAGCCATAAAATTGGTCATGCACAGCAGCACTCCATCATAAAATGTTAATGGTATATTAGATATAAGGCTTGAGGAGGTCCTGAAGGTACAAGTAAGTTATATGAGGAAATGGACCAAATCTCCATGGTCCCCATTCCTGCCACATTACCTTCTCTTTATAAGACCAGAGCCAAGGCTTCTTGGGGAGTTCCTTACTGTGAGTTGACTGCGGAAAAGAAAACTCGGGCTTGCTTTACAGATGGTTCTGCATGATACGTACGGGCCAACTGGAAGTGGACAGCTGCAGCAGCACAACCCCATTCTGGGATGTCCTTAAAGGACAGTGGTGAAGGGAAATCCTCCCAGTGGGCAGAACTTTGAACAGCTCACCTGGTTGTTCATTTTTCTCAGAAGGAGAACTGGCCAGAGGTACACTTATATAATGACTGATAGGGTGCTACTAATGGTTTGGCTGGATGGTCAGGGATTTGGAATGAGCATGATTGGAAAATTGATGACAAAGAGGTCTGGGAAAGAAGTATATAAATAGAACCTTCTGAGTGAGCAAAGAACATGAAGATATTTGTGTTCCATGTGAATGCTCACCAGGGGGTGACTTCAGAAGAAGAAAGTTTTAATAATCATTTGAATAAGATGACCCATCCTGTGGATACAAGGTATCCTCTTTCCTCAGCCACTCCTGCCATTGCCCAGTGAGCTCATGAACAAAGTGGGCATGGTAATAGGTTTGCCTGCATTAAACAGCAGGGAGAGGGAGGTCTGTCTCCTGGGAAATAGAGGGTGCATTCAAACTACTGTAAATAGGGGAATACCAAAGCAGCTAACCAGCTCAAACCCAGGGTAAGACACAGGTAGAGAAAAGACAGGAAGGACCTTATACTCTGCATTTACCTTGGATAGACCTTCCTGTTAGGATGGCTGAAGCTCAAGAAAATCTCTACCTGATCACCAGCTGGTTACAAACTCAAGAAACACACATCTCAGGAATACATTCCAGAGATAAATAATATTTTAAAATATTAAAATGTTTAAGGTACAACAAAAAAGTAAAAGACAAACAGTGAAATAGGTTATGATCCATAGGAAGATGGTAAAATGATCCAAAGGAAAAAGACAAAAATCCAGAACACATAAAGAGCACCAGAATGTGGACATACTGAATAAAGACAAAAAAAAAAGTCTTAAAAATGGTTAAAGAGATGAAAGAAAATACAAAGAAAGTACTAAATGACATCAGGAAAATAATGAATGAGAAATATGAAAATATTAGTAAAGAGAGAAATTTTAAAAAGTAACAAGTAGAACTACTAGAGTTGAAGACCATAATGACTAAAATGAAAAATTCTCTGGAGGGTTTCAGCAGAGGTTAAGAGCTGTAAGAAGATAGATTCTGTAAACACAAAGACAGGAAATTAACATGAGTCAGGTTGAGAAGTAGAATGAGAAAATAATTATAAAAGGAAAATAGACCAAAACATCTCTGGAACACCAGCAAGCATACCAAAAAACACAATATAGAAGTCACAGAAGGAGAAGAAAGAGAGAAAGGGGCAGAAGGAACATTCAAAAAAATAAGGAAAGAAAACTTCCCAAACTTACCAAAAGACTTGAATACACACATCCAAGAAGCCTAGAGAACACCAAACAGGATAAACACTAAGACATATACACCCATCATATGATGATCAGACTATTGAATGCAAAGAAGGAGGAGAGATTTCTGAAAACCAAGAGAAAGGCAACCTGTTATGTATAAGGGAATCCCAATTAGACTGAGTACCAATTTCTCATCAGAAATCACTGAGGCAAGAAGGCAGTTGGTTGAAATAAAATGCTGAAAGAAAACAACTGCCAACCAAAAGTTTTATAGCCCATGAGAATTTCTTTCAAAAGGGAGGGAAAGATCATTATGTAAACCTTGACAAAAGTGAGGGAGAGATTACCACATTCTCAGATAAACAAAGGTTGAGGGAGTTCAACCACTAAGCCATGCTAAAGGAAGTTCTTAAGACTAAAAGGAAAGGACACTAGACAGTGATTCAAAGCACATAAATAAATAAAGACCTCCAGTAAAGGTAATCATTTAGGTAATAATAAATGTCAGTATCATTTTACTGTATCATTTGATATGTAACTTTACTTCTTACTTCATATAGGTTGTTAAGATAAAAATGCATGAAAAGTAATGATAGATCTTTGTTTTCAGACATACAATGTACAAAAATAATAAATACAAAAAAAGTAGGGGGAGCAAAGAGGCATAGGAAAAGTGTAGGTTGAAGTCAAGTTGGTATCAAATCAAACATGATTGTTATATATTTAGAATGTCAAAATTTAACCCCATGGTAATGACAAGAAAAATATATGAAAAAATTTACCCAGATACAAAAGAGAAGGCACTTAATATATCATGAAAAAAAGATCAAATAAATATGTAAATAGGCATTAACAGAAAAATTGAACAAAAAAGCTATAAAACTTACAAATCTAAATAGCAAAATGGCAGAAGAAAGTCCTGCTTTATCAGTAGTGATTTATAATATAAGTGGGTTAAACACTCCAATCAAAAGGCAGAGATTGAGGCAGGCCACAGTGGCTCCACAGGCAGAATTCTCGCCTGCCATACTGGAGACCCAGGTTTGACTCCTGGTGCCTCTATGCAAAAAAAAAAAAAAAAAAGGGCAGAGATTGGAAGATTGGAAGACTGGATAAAAAACAAAAGCATGCATATGCTATCTGCCACAGACACCTTAAATTAAAGACACAAGGATGTAGAAAGAAAAAGGACAGAAAAAAAACATACACCACTGAAATAAAAAGGACTACAAGAGGGTACTATGAACAACAATACTTGAATTCCTCAATTTACGCTGATTAATCTTGAAATGTAGTCTTTGAACAATAGCAAGTGGGATATTATAAGATTCGCCATGTGGACACTTTACATTTTTAGGCAGATTACAGGAAGAGAGATCTATTAAACTAATTGAGAAAATCTAAGAATATTAATTTTTGTTTCTGTCACTTCTCTTGGAAGTCTACTAGCATCTAATGAAGAATGATTATGACTTAGAGCTCTAATTTGGGCTTCAGCAATACATCTGACATTTTCCTGATCACACAGAGCTACTGATTTAGAGGTGAAAGCTGTCAATAAAAATTTAGATGTATTTATTTTATTTAATATTAAATAATAATTAAAACACAACTTATTCTTTTTCTTAGTGATGGAAGCAATAATACTAAATGTCAAAAATCTGCAAAAAAGTATATAAAAGCATTACAAAAGCTCTTCCCAACAGCAAAAAAATTAGTACTTTTAACATAATGCAATTCTTGTGTCTTATTTCTAAGACCTTTCAAATCACATTTTTATCCAATTTAGTATCTTAATTTTATACAAATTGTATAAGAGCTGATATTATTGAATGATTTATGTGCCAGGCATGTTGCAATTGCTTTGTGCTTATTATAACATTAATTTCTCACAACAACCCAATGAGGAAAATGACATTATTTTCCTCATTTTACAAATAAGGAAACTGAACTGTGAGAACTTAAGTAACCCACACACTCAACATCACCACATACCAAGTGGTGAATTGAATTGGGATTTGGATCCAGCTCCACAGACCAAGTACAGAGCTGCCATCAACATTACATTTCATTGTCCCATAATATAGACTACTTTGTTATATTTAAAAAAAAACATTTTATTGTCTTCAGAATAATAAAATTTTATAAAATAGGTATACCACATCTTGCAACAATATTCCAACAAAAATTTTGGGCAAGAAATATTATCAACCTTTACAATTATATTTTAAGAATAAAATTTTAGAATAAATCATGAAACTAAAGTGACAACCTATGCAATAAGGTAGGTATTCTCTACACAAGAAGAGAAAATATCTGGAAACCACATATCTGATAAAGGTTTAACATCTAGAATATTTAAAGAAATTCTTCAACTTAACCAAAAGACTAATATCCTAATT
This sequence comes from Myrmecophaga tridactyla, assembly GCA_004026745.1. Classification (NCBI taxonomy): domain Eukaryota; kingdom Metazoa; phylum Chordata; class Mammalia; order Pilosa; family Myrmecophagidae; genus Myrmecophaga; species Myrmecophaga tridactyla. The sequence continues at coordinate 64,379 of PVIY010005665.1, read as the reverse complement.
TAAAAATGAGAAAGAGACTTGAATAGACACCTCTCTAAAGAAGATTTACAAATGGCCAAATGAAAAGATCCTCAACATGTTTTCCATCAGGGAAAGGCAAATGAAAACATGAGATGCCATTTCACACCCATTAGAATGGCTACCATTTTAAAACAGTGAAAATTACAAGTGTTGGACAGGATGAGGTAAAATAGAAACTCTCATTCATTGTTGGTCATAGTTTAGTAGTTCAGAAAGTTAACTATGGAATTATCATATAACCTGGCAATCCCACTACTAGATATATACCCAAAGAATTGAAAACAGGGACTTAACAGATATTTTCACACCAATGTTAATAGTGGAGTTATTTCCAACTGCCAAAAGATAGAAGCAACCCAAGTGTCCACCAACTGATGGATAAACAAAATTTGGCATTTACATTCAATGAAATAGTCAACCATAAAAGCAATGAAGTTCTTGTACATGCTACAACATAAATGAACTTTGAAGACCTAATGTTGAGTGTAATAAGCCAGATGCAAAAGGAAAAATATTGTATGATATCACTGATATGAAATAATGAGAATAAGTAAACTCCTAGAGTCAGAATATAGGTTACCAGGGGCTTGAATGAAAAAAGGGAATGGGAAGTTAAAGCTCAAAATGTACAGAATTTCTATTTGGAATGATGAATATATTTTTTGTAATGGATTGTGGTGATGTTAGCACAATACTCTGAACATAACATCACTGACATCTATATTTTAATGTGGCTAAAATGGGAAATATTAGCTCCTATATATGGTAATAGAATAATTTTTTAAAAAATTTGTGGACCTGCACAACACAAATAGTGAAACCCCTAATTTAAACTATAAACTATAGTTAACTGCACAATTATAAAAGTGTGCTTTCATGAACTGTAACAAATTTACAATTTGTTAAACATGAGTTATTGATAATTGGGTGGTTTATAGGAATTCTGTATTGTATACATGAATCTTTTTTTAAACAATTTTATTCACATACCATACAATCCATCCAAAGAGTACAAACAATAGTTTTTGGTTTCATCACATACTTAAGCATTCACCAAAATAATCCATTTGAAAACATTCTTATTGCTCTGAGAAAAAAAGAAAAAATCCCATGCCTCTTACACCCCCTATTATTGCTTTGTTAATGTTAACATTAATAACAGTCCTCAGCTTGCATTAATTGTATTTTCCCCAGATTAGCCTATTAGTATTACCGTACAATAGTGATGTACATTTGTTCTGGTTCACATAAGAGCTTTCTTATATTTGCACAAATAACCATCATCGTCATCCACAACAGGTTTCTCTATATTATATAGTTCCATGTTTGATCTTCTAGCTTTCATTCTAGTAACATACATGTTACCCATTTCAACCATGCTCACACTCAACGTTGTGAATTGTACTTACAGTTTTATTCTAACATGATCTTTATCCATTTCTGAAAATTTAAAATCAAACTTATAAAACATTCTGTACAACTTAAGAATCATAGGCCCAATCTCCACCCTCTTTCTATTTTCTGGCAATGTATATTCTAGATTTAAACCCCCAAAGTTTGCTCATTGTAATTAGTTCATACTAGTGAGACTGTACAAAATGTGTCCTTTTGTGTCTGGCTTCTTTCACTCAACATAATGTCCTCAAGGTTCATCCGTGTTCTGACATGCATCAGTAATTCACCTCTTCTCACAGCTGCGTTTGTTTATCCAGTCATCAGTTGATGGACACATGGCAATTGTGAATAACGCAACTGTGAATATTGGTGTGCAAATGTCTGTTTGCATCCCTGCTGTCAGTACTTCAGAGTATATACCTTTTAACAGGATTGCCAGATCGTATGACTGTTCTATACTTTGTTTTCTGAGGAACTGTCAAAAAACCTTCCAAAGCAGCGAAACCATTCTACATTCCCACGAGCAGTGAATAAATGTTCCTATTTCTCCACATCCTCTCTAGCACTTGCTTTCTGATTTTTTGAAATAATGGCCATTCTAGTAGGTGTGAAACGATTGCAGTTTGAGTTGCAGTGTCCTAATAGCTAGTGATGCTGAGCATCTTTTCACGTGTTTTTTGCCATTTCTATTTTCTCTTAGGAGAAGTACCTATTCATGCATTTTTTAAATTGGGTTGCTTATCTTTTTATTGTTAAGTTGTAGCATTTCTTTATATATTATGGATATTAAACCCTTGTCAGATATGTGATTTCCAAATAATTTCTTTCATTGAGTCAGATGTCTTTTTACTTTCTTTTTTTTTTAATTTGCATATGGGCAGGAGGCACCAGGGATCGAACTCCAGACTTCCAGCACGGCAGGTTGGAGCTCTGCCTGCTGAGCCATGGCAGCCGCCCTCTTTTTACTTTCTTGACAAAGTCTTTTTGAAACAGAAAGTATTCAGTTTTGAGGAGATCTTATTTCATTACTAATGCTTTGAGTATAAAGGCTAAGAGACCACCTCTTACCCAAATCTTTAAGTTGCTTCCCTACATTTTCTTCTAGAAGTTTTGTGCACTACCTCTAATCTTTAGATCTTCAATCCATTTTCAGTTGATTTTTGTAAAAGATGTGAAGTATGAATCCTCTTTCACTTTTTTAGATCTGGATATCCAGTTCTCCCAGCACCATTTGTTGAAAAGACTGCTTTGTCTCAATTGAGTGGACATCAAAAATCAATTGACTGAGATGGTATAATCTAGGAATGCCTAGAATGTATAATGATAGTGACTAAATGTACAAATTTAAAAATGTTTTTGCATGAGGAAAAACAGAATGTCGATACTATACTGACATTCAAAATTATTATATTTTGAATAGTGCACTTCCTAATATAACTTATGTGGACAGCTTAATTGAACATCATAATACTTGGAACCTTGAGTAGGGTATGAGATTTTGTAGGTTAGTCCAGAGTGATGCCCCAATAAATCCCAAAGTGATTAGGAACAGTGAATAAAAAAGTATTTGCAAAGTCCCCTTGGGGGAATGGTCAGAAAGGGGGGAAACTCAACTTCCCCAAGTGGAGTATTCTTGATATTCTCACAAGCAGTGGGGACAACCAAAGCAACTGGCTGAGCCCCCAATCTTGGGGTTTGTTCATATGAAACTTAATCCTGTAAAGGATAGGCTAAGCCTACTTAAAATTAGGCCTAAGAGTCACCCCCAAGAGAACCTCTTCTATTGCTCAGATGTGACCTCTCTCTCTAAACCAACATGACAAGCAAACTCATTGCCTTCCCCCTCTCTATGTGGGACATGACTCCTAGGGGTGTGGACCTTCCTGCAACATGGGACAGAAATCCTAGAATGAGCTGGGACTCAGCATCAAGGGATTGAGAGAACCTTGACCAAAAGGGAGAAGAGTGAAATGAGACAAAATAAAGTGTCAATGGCTGAGAGATTCCAAACAGAGCCAAGAGGTTTTCCTGGAGGTTATTTTTATGCATTAAATAGATATCGCCTGTTTAGTTAAGGTGTAACGGAGAGGCTGGAGGGAACTGCCTGAAAATGTAGAGCTGTGTTCCAGTAGCCATGTTTCTTGAAGATGACTGTGCAATGATATAGCTTTCACAATGTGACTGTGTGATGGTGAAAACCTTGTGTCTGATGCTCCTTTTATCTACCTTATCAACAGATGAATAAAATATATGGATTGAAAAATAAATAAATAATAGGGAGAACAACTGTTAAAGTAAATCTTGTAGATTGAAATGCTGGTGGTCAATGCAAGGGAAGGGTATGGGGGATGGTATGTATGAATTTTTTTCTGCTTTCTTTTTATTTCTTTTTCTGAATTGATGCAAATGTTCTAAGAAATGATCGTGATGATGCATATAAAACTATGTGATAATATTGTGAGTTATTGATTATATAACAAGAATGGAATGATCATATGGTAAGAATGTTTGTGTTTGTATGTGGTTATGTTTCATAAATTAAAAAAAAGAACGTAAAAGAAATCAATTGACCATAGATGTGAGGGTCTATTTCTGTAATCTCAGTTCAATTCCATTGGTCAAAACATCTATCTGTACACAGTACCATGCTGTTTTGACCACTGGAGCTTTGTAATATGCTTTAAAGTCAAGACGTGTGAATCCTTTGACTTCATTTTCCTTTCTCAAGATGTTGTTGGCTATATGGAGTATGCTGCTACCATTCCAACTAAATTTGATAGCTGATTTTCCACTTTTGCTAAGCTGTTGGAATTTTTATTAGGATTGCATTGAATCTGTAAATAAAATTGAGTAGAATTTGCATCTTAACTGTATTTAGTCTTCCAATCTAAGATATGGTTTGCCCTTCCATCTATTTAGGTCTTCCTTGATTTCTTTTAGCAATGTTTTGTAATTTTCTGCATATAGGTCCTTTACATTCTTGGTTAAATTTATTCTTAGATATTTGATTCTTTTAGTTGCTATCGTAAATGGATTTTTAAAAATTTCTTCTTCAGATTTCTTACTACTAGGGTATCAAAACCACTGATTTATGCATACCAATCTTATATAGCACCACTTTGCTGAACTTATTCCTTAGTTCTAGTAACGTTGTTGTAAATTTTGGGGTTTTCTAAATATAGGAATTGTGTCATCTGCAAATGGTGATTGCTTTATTTTTTTTTCCAATTGAGTATCCTTAATTTAATTTTTTGGCCTAATTGCTCTACCTAGAACTTCTAGAACAATAATGAAGAGCAGTGATGAAAACAGACATCCTCATCTTATTCCTAATCTTGGAGGGAAAACTTTCAGTCTTTCATCATTCAATATCTTAGCTGTGTGTTTTTCATATATATATCCTTTATCATTTTGAGGAAGCTTCCTCTATTTTATCTCTCAAAGTGTTTTTATCAAGAAAGGATGCTGGATTTTTGTCATATGCTTTTTCTGTATCACTTGAGATGATCATGTGGTTTTCTTCTTTGAATTTTAACGTGGTGTATTATAATAATTTATTTTTTGAGTGTTGAGCCACCCTTGCATACCTGGGATAAAACCCACTTAATCATGATGTATAATTCTTTTAATGTGCTGTTGGATTTGATTTGTAAGTATTTTATTGGGGACTTATGCATCTACATTCATTAGAGAAATTGGTCTTTAATTTTCTTTTCTTGTAGCATCTTTGACTGGCTTTGGTTTTAGGGTAATGTCAGCTTCATAGAATAAGTTAAGTAGCATTCCCTTCTTTTTAATTTTTTGGAAGAGTTTGAACTGGATTAGTATTAGTTCTTGTTTGAATGCTTGGTAGAAGTCACCTGTAAAGGCATCCAGTCCTGGACTTATAATTGTTGGCGGTTCTTTTTTTTTTCTGTATGCTGTATGGCTGGGGTCACATTTCATTCTTTTTCCATGTAAATCCTATTATTGCAGCACCATTTGTTGAAAAACTTTTGGGGATCGGGGAGGAAATGCATGAGCTGGAAATCATGGAAGGTTTTGCATGACCATTTCAATTTCTTGAAATTTACTTGCTTGGTTTGTTAAGGTCTTCAGTTTCTTGTACAGTCAGTGTAATTGTACATGTGTTTCTAGGGAGTTGTCCATTTTTGTAGGTATACAGCTTCCAGTATCCTTTTATGATCTTTTTTTATTTTGTGGGGTCAGTACTAATGTCTCCCCCTTCTCATTTCTAACTTATTTATTTGCATCTAATTGTTTTTTTTTCTTTGTCAATCTAAGTAGGGGTGTATCGATTTTATTGATTTTCTCAAAGAACAAATTTCCAGTTTTGTTGATTCTAATTTTTTTATTCTCAATTTCATTTATTTCTGCTCTAATCTTTGTTATTTCTTTCATTTTGTTTGCTTTGGGGTTACTTTGCTATTCACTTTGTAGTTCCTCCTTATATACAGTTAGGTATTCAACTTTAGCTCTTTCTTCTTTTTTTTTTTAACATAGGCATTTAGGGCAATACATTTTTATCTCAGCTCTGTCTTTGCTGCATTCCATAAATTTCAAAATATTATGCTTTCATTTTCATTGGTCTCAAAATAGCTACTGAGTTCTCTTTTAATTTGTTCTTTGACCACTTGATTGTTTAAGGGTGATTTCAATCTTCACAAATTTGTAAATTCTCCATTCCTCTTCCTATTAATGATTTCCAGTTAATTCCATTATGATCAGCAAAAGTGCTTTGTATAATTTCAATCTTTTAAAATTTATTGAAACCTAATTTGTGATCCAACATGGAGAATGATCCATGAAGACTTGAGAAAAATGTATATCCTGCTGTTGCAAGGTGCAATGTTATACAAATATCTGTTAGGTCTAATCCATCTGTCATATTATTCAAGTTCTCTATTTCCTTATTAATCTTCTGTCTTAATGTTCTGTCTATTGATGACAATGTTGTTCTGAAGTTTTCAACAATTATTTTAGAGCTATTTCCTCTCAGTGTTGCCAGTTTTTCCCACATGTATTTTGGGGCACTCTGTTTAGGTGCATACATATTTATGATTCTCATTTCTTTTTGGTGGATTGGCCCTTTTATTAGTATATTATGTCCTTCTTTACCTTTTTAACAGTTTGCATTTAAAGTCTATTTCTTTCTGACATTAGCATAGCTACCCTTGCTCTTTTCTGATTATTCTCTTTGCATGGGATATCCCTTTCCAATGTTTCATTTTCAATCTATTTGTGTCCTTAAATCTAAAAAGAGTCTCTTATATACAGCATATAGAAGGGCCTTATTTTTTTAATCCATTCTACCAGTATATATCTTTTGATTGGAGAGTTTAATCCATTAACATTTAATGTTATTACTGTAAAGGCAACCATTATAACATAAAACAAAGAGTTACAGCTAATAAGCCAACTGGGGAGATAACATGTAAAATGAAAAACACTGAGGTCACACAAAAGAAAGGAAAATAAGAAAACATATGAAGGAAAAAGTAGGAAGAATATTAAAAAATTGCAAGATGATACATTTAGTCCATCCATAAAAATAATTATTTAAATATAAATAAACTAAATACAACTCTTTAAGGCAGTATAGTAAATTAAAAAAAGAAGAAGACCCAACTATAAAAACATACAGAGAGATTAACAGTAAAGAATAGAAAACAGAAACTATGCTAACACTAATCAAAATAAACCTGAAGTGGCTATATTAATATCATATAAATTAGATGTCATGACAAGGAATATCATTGGAGATAAATATATACATTTTATAACAATAAGGGGTCAATTTATCAAGACAACTTAATAATCCTAAGTGTTAGTAACAGATCTTCAAAACAATGAAACAAAAACTTAAAGAAGTAAAAAGATAACTAAATAAATCCACACTACAAATCTATATTTTGACATTTCTTTTCCAGTAGTTGACAGAAAAATTTTACAGAAAATCAGTGAACATATGGAAGAAATGAGTAATATCATAAAAAAATTAGCCTGACATTATACACTCAAACTACAGAGTTACATCGTTTTCAAGAACACAGGTAGTAGTCATCAGAATAGTTCATATGTGGTGCCATTGAAGCGGTCTCAATACATTCAAAAGGACTGAAAATATATAGAGTATGTTCCATAATCTAAAAGGAATTAAGTATATATCAGTGAAAGGAGATCTTTGAAATTTCTAAATTAAGCAACACAATTTGAAAATACCCATATGTCTAAAAAGAATTCACAAAAGAAAATATAAAATATTGTCAACTGAATGATAATGAAATTTTAACTTATAAAAACTGGTGTAACGAATCTAAGGAATATTTAGAGATAAATTTGTAGCTTTAAATGCTTACATATGAAATAAGAATTAATTTTCAAATGACCTAACTGTTCACCATGGACTTCAAAAAGACATGATGATATTGGCATAAGGATAGATATTTAGATCAAGAGAACAGTATAGAGTCCAGAAATGGTTCCACACATATGTAGAAAATGTATTTTTGCAAAGGTACTAAGTTAATGGCATGATGAAAGAATGGACTATTTTACAAATGTTGCTAGAACTACTGGATATTCAAATCAGGAAAATATGAACTTTATATCATACATGAAAATTAAATCGATCATAGAATTAAATGCAAAAGCTAAAACTATAAAAAAACTTCTAGGAAAAACATAAGAGAAAGTTTTCACAGTAATGAGATAGGCCAAAACTTTTAGAGAACATAAATCACTTCTGATAAAAGAAAAAAAATGATAAATTTGACATCATATTTAAAATATCTTTTGCAAGAAAAAATGAAGGAAATGAAAAGGCAAATAAGACTGGGAGGAAGTAGTCACAACACATCTTTCAAAAATTATTGTACCTAGATTATATAAATATCTCCTTAAAATTAATAGCAAAGCAACAAATAATGCAATTGTTTTAAATGAGTAAAACATTTTACAATTACTTCGCATAGGAATATACACAAGTGTATAATAAGCACATGAGAACATCCTCAACCTCAGTTGCCATTAGAGACTTGAAAAATTATAACTGCAATGGTGCACTAATCTCTGAGCACTAGAGTGACTGAAATAAAATTAAAAAACAACTCTCATTCATAGCTATTTTGAATGTCAACTGGTGCAGCTGCTTTACAAAGTGTTCAACAATTGCTAATAAAATTAAACCCTTACTTTGTAATCTACCAATTTTACTTTAAAGTGTATACTTGAGAGAAACGAATATATATTTTCAATATGACTTGCACTCAGATGTTCATAACATCCGTATTCCTAATAGCAAAAGTTGAAAACAGCCCAAGTGTCCATCTTCAACAGAACGGGTTTAATCTTGCCTAAAACTCATAAAATGGAATGATTTTCAGCAACAGGAACAAATAGTTACTGATATGGAAAAAACATAAATGAATCTTAAAAACTTTAAGCTGAACAAATAAAGCAGGCATAAAAGAATATATATTGCATGATTCTATTTGATGAAAATTTTGAAAAGCAAATATGATTGAAGGTAACAGAATATAGAGCTTTCCTGAGGCCAGACTGACTAAAAAGAAGAATGAGGAAACATTAAACTTTATCAGTTTAATGATTTTATCTTCTTTTTTAGTGAGACACAACTTAATAACACAATACCAGGTATTAAAATATTTTTACTTTAAGTACCTTGTAAACAGTTCAAAATTACTGACTTTTCTTCTGTATAATATAAACATTACTAAAAACTAAGAGTTGTATGATCTCCATGTATATACCTAGAGCAAAAAAGAGAAAGCAATAAATGTGATTTTATAAGTAATAATTATTATAATTAATATATGTCCTAATATTAATTATAATAATATTTACTTACAAAAATCATGTTTGAGGTCATCAGATATATAATATATAGTTTTTGATTTTTAAAGTGAATATTCTACAGATATATATACTTAGGTGTGTGTTTATGTGTGTGGGTATCAAAGACATATATGTATACTTAATTCTTATTTTTTAATGCTCTTGTAATCTCTACCACAATTCCCGAACAAAAGAGCAGGTATTATTATTCAATATTGGATGCACAGATTTAGAGAAACCCTAAAGGCAACAAACATCCATTATAGTTACTATTTTTGAAGCACATTTTATGTACCAAATACTTCAGATCTACCATATCAGTTTCTTCATTCAATAGCTCATCTTGAAAGCATTCACCAAAGCATTTTAAAGATTAAGTAACTGTGATGTTTAAACCACACAGCTACTTTGTCACAGGAAAGGGATTCAAATCCTTTCCTTATGATATCTAAACTCAAGTTCTTATGATTTTTTCCATTACGATATATGCTTCTTGACATTGAATACCATTGCATGTTTCAATTGCAAACACTGATTTGGGATTTTAAGATTATGGTGACTGTATAATCCTCTTTATCATGTCTAATTTTGTCATTTTTATATATTATTATGTTAAATTTCATATCATTTTGGAATTTTAATAACATACTATACTTATTATTGAAAAATAGGAAATAAAAAATAGGAAATGAGTATTTAAAATACAAATGCATATCTAATGACCAATGTACTTTTACATTTAAAATAAAAATATCCTTTGATTAACTATATTAGAATCAGAATTACTTTCAAGAATGGATAATGATGCAAGAATATTAGTCATTCACTTTCTATATTAAGGGGAATCTATGATTTGTTTTTTAAAGTATCAGGGCTTTCCTGAAACACCAGAAAATATACACCAGGAAAAATTAATGCATTTATAAATGTCTTTAAGTTAAAAATAATGTGGAGTATGATAACAGGAGAAAACATTTCCTCATGTTCTGCTAAGCCCTCTTAGCTTCCCAGTCCACCTGCTCTACAATAAAGTCAACTCACGTGAAGATGTCTCAAGGATCTAAACCTCTGGCCCACACATCCCTTTTGAATTTCAATCCTGAATACTCAATTTCTCCTGTGTCTTACACTTAATATACCACTAAACCCTATGTCCAAAATGAGAAGACTTATATGCCCCAAGTGTATTCTCTAAGTAATAGCAATACAACTCTAGTGGTCCAATCCTCTAAGCCAAAGGTCTACAGATCATTTTTTACCCACCCACATTCAATTAATCATAATTCTGAGAGTTCTACCACTATTTCCTCAGTAGCATTCAGATCCTTCCTTGACCTGCCTTTCCCATTCTATATTTTTTCTAAGGAGGAGTTTATGTACATTGTTATTTCTTTCCTAAATATTTAGAAGAATTCACTAGAGAAGACGTGGAGTTTTCTTTGTGTTAAGGTTTTTCGTAAGACTTTAAAGTTTTTAATAGGTAAGACTGTGGTTATTTGAAGCTGTATATGTCCCAGAAAAACATGTTCTTAAAGTTATTCCATTCCTGTAGTTGTACAACCCTGGTAAGTAGGACTTTTTGATGAGACTACTTCACTTAAGGTATGATCTACCTCATTCAGGATGGGTGTAAATCCTATTACTGGAATCCTTATAGGCAGAATGAGTATATATAGAGAGAAGAGAAAGCCATTGAAGCAGGGAACTGAAAATAATAAAACCTGGAAGAAAAGGGAGAGACCAGCAGCTACAGCCACATACCTTGTCATATGACAGAGGAACAAAAGATCACTGGTAGCTCATCTTTGGGAAGAAAGCATCAACTTCATGTTTCCTGATTTGGACATTTTCTTTACTTGAAACTGTAGGCTAATAAATTTCCATTGTTTAAATGTACAGATTTGGAAAGCTTTGGTTTTTTATGAGTTTGTTTATTTCATTTGTATTGTAAAATTTATTGGTGTAGAGTTGCTTACATTAACACCAAATCATCTTTAAAATATCTGTAGTGGTTACCTTTACATTCTTAATATTGAAATTTTGTGCTTTACCTTTTTCTTTTTCTTTTTGTAATGACTAGTTTTGCAAGAATTTGTACACTTTATTGATCTTTTCAGAGAATATAATTTTGAATTGGAGACATTCTTTATTATACATTAATTCTCTGTGCCATTGATTGCTGCCCTTACTTCTATTATTAGACTATTTTGCTTCTTTGCATTTGATTTATTGTGCTTTTTTTTACCTTCTAGAGATGCTAGAGATCTAGAAACTTAAGTCATTGATAATTAACACTAGCAAGTCTAATGTTATCAATTCTAATGTATTATATAGCAATTATATGCTGTATTACATAGCAATTCTAATGTATCATTTCCAATTTATTAGAACATATTTTAAAATGTTTATTTCTTGGAATTCCATATGTTTGAGAAATATCTTCATTACTATTAGTTTCTAAATAATTTCTCATCTCTAGAACAATAATTTTTGACCCACATGTTATTTGGAAATGTATTACTTAATTTCCAAACAATAGGGTCATTTCCTCTTTCTTTCTTTTTTTATTGATTTCTGGCTCATTCCACTAAGATCAGTGATTATTTCCTCAATTGCTGAGTTTTCTTTATCATTCAGAATATAATCAATTTTGTTAAAGTTAAGCATGCACTTTAAAATTATGTGACTTTTGTCATGGTTCGATTCAGAGCTCTATATGTGTCCAATAGGCCAGCCTATAAATTGAATTATTGATAAATTAATAAAATCACTGATTTTTTTCATTCTCCTATCAACAGCTGAGAAAGGCATGTTTAATTTTCCTCTTCTGATTATGGTTTTATCTGTTTCCTTTCTTGGATATTCAGTTTTTGCTTTATATATTCAGAACTATTTTGGGTTAAATAGATTTACAGTAGACTTATCTTTCTGATAGATTGACTAGTTAAAAAATAAAAAAGTTCCTGTGTATATATAGTACAAATTCTTAATTTAAAATTTGATTTCTTGGATATGAGTATATCTACTTTTTGTGATTAGAGATTACATTGTCTTTCATTTAATCTTTTCAACTTCCAACCTTTCTCAATCTTATTTCTGGTACATAGTTGCAGTTTGACACGAATTTTCTTTTAAGGATGCAATTCCACTCTAATATGATTTCTATACTCAGTGTTTAGAAATCTTAATGTTGTTTCTTTGAAAGTAATTCCTCCCCTTTGGTTAGTTTTAAGATTCTTCTCTTTGTCTCTAGTTTTTCAACTATTTTACCATAATATACTTTAGATTTACTGAGCTTCTTGACTATATGGGTTAATAGCTTCCTTCAGTTTTATATAATTTTGTTACTGTCCTTCCCAATATTACTTTGCCAAAGTTTTTATTTCTTTTAATATGGGAACCAGTGATATACATATTAGGGAGTCCAAAATTAGGGAGTAAATTTGAGTTTACTAATAATTTTTCTGCTATGCCCTATATTATGTTAATCCCATTCAGTGAGAATATAATTTTGGACGTTGCAATTTTCAGATAGTAGAACATTTATTTCATTCTTTTCTATAGATTCTATAGATTCTTTTCCTTCATATTATCTACCTTCTTTTTCCTCTATTTTGTTAAATATATTCATAACAGTTATTTTAAAGTCCCTGTCTGCCTATTTTAATATCTTGATCACATAGATCTGTTTCCATTATCATATATTTTCTGATAGCATATCTAATAATTTTGCATCGATTGCTAGACATAGTGCATATAAATTGTAGAGGCTCCAGATGATATTACCTTCCATAATACTGCATTCATGCTTTCTTCTGCTAGGCAGATAGATTGATGGACTATGTCTTAACCCATATAATGACTGAGCTGAATTGAGTCCAGGCTGCAACTTTGGAGAAACTAAGTGTTCCTCTAATTTCACTTTGTTCTTGATATAGCTTTTCATGATTCAACTGGGTATTTTCATGGGGTCTCTGGCCCTTGGAACATCTTTTTTCTTCTAAGTACCACATTTCAGATATCTTCAGTTTAACTGATTAGCCTCTCACTTGCACAGATTTGGAAACCAACTGTTCATTGAGTCTACTCAAATCTTCAATTTTGTTATTCCAATTCCATGTCACTGCCAAAAGCTATGATAGTTTAACTCAGCAGTACATATGTTCAAGCACAGATTCTTAGCTCTCAGAATTGGTAAATAGGACTAAGGAAAATAGTAAGGGTCGACAACTAGTCCTTAAATATAACTCTCCATTATATTTAAACAAATGATTTGTGTGTTTTGTCACTCTGTTTTAGATTTTCTCAACAGGAATATTTTTTCTGCTACAAATAACTACACTTCACCTAGAAACTATCCCTTATTATGGAAGCAAAATCACTCAAGCTCGAATTCAACAAAATTTCAATAGATCCACTACCTAATCCTTCAGTGGAGATGCAATGTGGCACGTGGTTGAGGGTGATACTTTTCTTCTTGTTTCTAATTGTAATATTTTCAAACCCCAACTCTCTTGGTTAAATTTCTACTTTTTCTTACTAGCTGCCTATGTTCCTTCCTGCTGTTTTTGATCACCAACTTCTCCCCCCAAATTTAAAAATGCAAAAAACAAAAATCAAGTTTTGTTTTGTTTTGTTACAATACCCTCCTTGAATGTTCAAAAGAGCAAATGGCAAGAAAAATGGAAAAAAATGAAACTTAATTTCAGGGAAATGATAGACATCATAAAGTTACAAATAAAAGAATTATTGGTGCCCGAGAGAAGAGAAGAGTAAGGGAATAGGAAAGCTAAAGCTATAATGGGGGAGAACTTCCCAACTCTTATAAAAGACATAAATATCCAAACCAAACAAACCCAGTGAACTCCAAATAGACTAAATCCAAACAGGTTTAAACATATATTTATCAGAATGTCAAATCTTGAAGAGAAGCAAAAAAGTCATGAAAGCAGCAAGAGAAAAGAGATTTATTACATACAAAGGAAACTATAGAAGTCTGAATTCAGACTATCCAACAGACACTATGGAGGCAAGAAGGCAATGGTATAATATATTTATGATTCTAAATGAGAAAGATTTCAAGCCATTAATTCTTTATCCTGTCACATTGTCCTGCAAAACTGAGGGAAAGATTAAAATTTTCACAGATAAACAATAGCTGTGAGAATTAGTCAACAAGAGACCTGGCCTTCAAGAAATAGTAAAGGGAGCTCTCTTGGCTGAAAATAGATTAGAGAGGGAGATGGAGGAGGGTACAGAATTGAAGAGTATTAGCAAGGGTAACTTAAAGGATAAACAGGGAGGGTAAAGAAAATGTAGATCTGACAGATAAAAACTATAAAATAAGATGCTAAATTCAAGAGTAATAATTTTGAGTAATAATTCTGAATGTTAATGGACTAAATTCACTAATTAAAAGGCACACATGGACAGAACAGATTAAATGTTACAATCTACCTATATGCTCTCACCACTTATCTTAGACTGAAGGATACAAACAGATTGAAAGAGAAAGGATCAAAATAGATGTTCTATGCAAACTGTAACCAAAAGAAAGCACAAGTAGCTATAGTAATATTAGATAAAATAGATTTAAATGTTATGATATCATAAAAGATAAGGTCGTCTAATGTTAACTGTAAAACCATTTGTATCTTATATTTAGAATTTAAGAAACTCTGTGTATCTGTAGATTTTTCCATGTTTATCTTAATTTTAAATTGGTTTATGAAATTTACTGTACAGTCACAGGCTTTATAGTGATTATGTGGATCTTTACTTAAATGTGCTATGGATAAGCTTATGGATAATCATTTTTGGTGATTCTAAGTGTATTGTTTTTTTAAATAAAATATTTAAATCTAAAAAAAATAAGTACTCAGTACTAAAGCCTCACTGATAAAACAATGTGTTGGGAAACAGATGTTTCAAGTACAACAGAATGAAGTTATAACAATTTTTTCTTCATGAATATATATATTATATTTCTCTGTGTGTATTAGGGTATTTAAAATATTTAATGCTGTTTCATGTTGACTTCAGCCCACTAACCTTCACCCCATGTAACCCTCCCCTATATTGGTGATCTTTTTGGCCTTGTCCTTATGACAGGTTGTTGGGGATTCCTTTGGTCTCACTAAAGAAAACCATTTTTACCGTCTTGTCTCATCTTTAAGTTTGTCTCTATCAGGATTAATACCCTCTTTCTGAGCCATTCAATAAAAACTGAAAATTCCTTTTACTTTTATAAACACTAGAGATGCCGGTATACCAACATACAAAAGACTAATTAACATACAATGATGAGGTCTCTGTAGGAGGAATGGTCAATGTGAGCCATATTTAGAAGAGATAAACTTTATAAATTTCTTCAAATATTTTCTCACTGAACAAAAATGGTAATTCTTTTCTATAGATAGTCACTTCCCTTTAAATTGCAAAACTGAGTAATGAGAAATTTAAATGAATCCATGTCATGTGGACACATATTAAAAGGGATTATTTGAAGCCAGAGAGCCTGTGTTGAGTTCTGATTCTGCCGTCTGTTTACTATGTCACCTTAGGTAATGCAAAAGATAATACACACTCTTTTTGACTAATATTTTACTGAAATGCAAAATAAGGATAAAACTACTTATCCTGCAGCATTGTTAAAAAGTATAACTGCAAAATCATGCAATCATTCATCTTTTATTTAGTTCCTATTTTGAGTACTATATCAAATGTTATGGAAAGAGATATAGCAAATACAGTTCCAGGCCTACAAGCCATTAAAGTGCCCAGTGAAGAAAATAGAGACGCAGATGCATTTTTACAATTCAGTGTGATAAATTCCATGACACAAGCAAGTATAAGATGCAATAGAAATCTAGATATGGTAAACTAAAACAGCCTGGAGGGGAATGGGAAAAAATAAATTGAGATGTGAAGTCAAATACAGAAGCTGGAAAAAGATAGTCAAGATAGAAGGAGCCATTTTTGTAAAATCTTCTTGTGAGAATGCAAGGCATTTTGGAAAACTTACCAGAAGGAGAGTTAATGCTAGAAAGGAGGGTTGGCTACAATGGCAGAAACCTGGCTTGCCATGCAAGGGATTTATATATTGTCACGGAGTCAGTGGGGAATCAAATTTGCAATTTGGAAGGCTCTTCACATTCTTATTAAATGTTCAATCATGATTATACAAATGATAATCTCCTGCTGACCCTAAATTCATAGATTTGAAGAATATTAAAATTAATTAGAGAATAGAAACACAGCATAGCCTCATTAGCCTAAATTTTCCAGTAACATTTCTCTCATGTCTGACTAAAGACCAAAGGACTAGCCGTTAAGCTCTATGAACCAAAAAAAAAAAAAAATGAATTTTCATGCTATCCCTATGACAAACTACATAATCTACCTAATTTCAGCACATTTCCTCTTCTTTCAACACTTCCAAAATAGTAAATCCTGAGTTTCTTCATAAAAATCTATTTCAAAGTGCTACCATGGGTTGGAGGAAAACATAGATATTGGGTGGATTGAAGGCAGTGTGTGAACATAAGTTATGTAGCAGGACATGGGTTCATTTTTTCTTCAGTAGATCTAACATAGACTATATTTTCTAAGTTCATGAGTTTGTCATTCCAGCAAAAATTAAAATCCCTGATAAATAAATGATTTTTAATTCATTTTTATTTTATAAAAATCCATTTTTTGAACTTGCTTTAATAGTCCAGCACCCTGGCTTAAGGTTAAATTATATTGGTTTCACAAGATACGCTGCACAAAACTATGTTGATTATTATCTGGAATTTTGTGATCATCAAGATTTTGTCAAAGTTGAATGATGGCTTAATTTTTCAAGTATTGAAGTTGAGTAATGACAGTTCTATATCCTAAAATGTTTTAAGAAGCTCATTTACAAAAACACAGCATTCATGCATTTGTATTGCGTCTCCTTTTTGGGGGGTAGGGGACTATTGTAATAATTTTCAATTAATCCTCAAAGATAATAGCTAAAGAATTAAAGAACTTTGAAATGCATGACAATAAGGTTTCTATAAATGAAAAGATTCATATTATTTTAGAGGAGGAGTTTCTCCATGAGAATGGATATCTGTGTTCCCAGAATGGCACCAATGATTTGATTGTCTGATTCTGGTAGAAATTTATTTTCTAAAATTAACATTTATAAAATAAAAAATTAATAGCTATAGTTATTGAGTATATTTTGACATCAGTTTTCTCACCAGCCAACCCTAACTCAAATGATCTTATCCTTTATAAATTTAAATTTTTTGATTTATAAAAGGTGAGTTTTTTTTTTTAACACTGGTGAAAATACCTGCTGTTTTGTTTCTTTCTTTGTGCATTTGTTTTGGTTAATTTGTATGTGGGGGGATTGCAAAAAGGAACTTGTTCTAAAACAAAATATCCAGGTTTAATAAAAGGATAGAAAACAGTGGATCATGATATGTAACAGTCAAACACAGTAAATATTTGGAAACCAACAAACCAATGTTATTAAAAAGTGCCATAAAGATGCTGGCTCCCTTTGTATCATTAAAAAAAAAAACAATACATTTCAAACTTTTCTACTATTACAAAGAAGAATTTGCTCAAAGTACCAAAACTGATAACTTTCATTTTTCCTATTTTATTTATTTGTATTAAAATGAATGCATTAGGCTATTATACATAAGAGACAGACTTGATACTTCTCTTTTTCCAAGCTCAAACCCAAATAAGAGATTTCAAACCCTAAGTATCAACACAACTTGCAAATACCTCTAAAGTGGCAAGTAGAGTCTGTAAAAGGAAGACTTGTAACATCTCTACAGAAATATTTTTCCTACAATAACAGAATATACCAGCTTGCCCTTGTCCGAGGCTTCAAAATTATACATTTACAACACTGTCTATGAAAGTTGTTTGATTTGGTTCCAAAATCTAAGGGTAGAAGTTAACAAAAATAACAACTAGAGCACTGCATACAAACACACCAGGAATTTCGCCTAAGTGAGAAAGAGATGACCTCATGCATTTGAAAATGATTAATATATCCTCCTTTGAGGAAATATTTCTGGTTGATGGCATGCCAATATGTTCAAATGAAAGAATGTTCATCAGGCTGTTGGTTTTCCTCAAATAGTTTTACTTTAAGAAAAAATACACAGTAGCTTTGTACAGCCACATAGTAACAAAGAAGCAGAATAACTTCAGCTTATTGGAATTGATGTATACTTTAAAAGTTACGAATCTGGAGTTTTTGATTGTTCAATCACACTTGGGTCTTGGCATTTGAGATTCCATATTCTTAATCCAGTGGGTTGGCTGGAAGTACTTTCTATTTAATTGTTGTTAGGTTCTGCCTGCACCTGGGCATTTTGGTAAGCATTTATTGTAAAATACCTTTCATCATCTTATTCAAAAAAAAAAAAAGCTTTTAAATCAGTTGGCAAACTCAAAACAACTTTGTATTTTGATCACACTCTGTAAATTTAAGAAAGCCACTTTCTGGTGGCTTTGCAAAAGTAAATTCGTAAGAACTTCTAGCTCAACCATTTCAGTCATCTTTGCACTTCATTGTTTTCACTAGACTATTTTATGGCTCTGGAGAGACAGAATTTAATTTGTAGAAAATTGAGAGCTATGCAAATAATTTCTACACATAGAAACACAAAATCTGTCTGGTTGAGGTTTAAATAATTTCCTTTCCCCACTGTGATAAAAGTCAGTTTTGCATCTATTAAGCAAATTCATTTCAGCATTTCTAATGACCTATAAATGTGTCTGCTCTGTGGATTCTCCTTTGAACCAGTACAACACTTTTCTGGTTCTCTCATTAATTAATAAGTGAAATGAAATCTTTGGCACATGTTTAGTTTACATTTCTATGAGAATTGTGATTTTTAACGTTTAGAAGTTACCATTTAATAGTTTTTACTACTTTAAAATAGTTATTTTGTAAAAATAATCATGGTGATTTTTTTAAAGTGAATATATTCTTTAAAAATCAGTTTGCTTTAATATTTTCCCCATGCCATTCTTTAATACTTATCCATATTCTACACATCTTCTAAAGGCCAGATCAAATATTTTCAAGATCAATGCTAAAATATTTTATTCCTCTGAACTCAGAGCCCTTATGAGTCAAAAATGTATTCAAAAATTGATTTTGCATTACACTGGGATATATTTGTCTTTGTAAGCTATTTAATTTTCCATATATCAATGCCTGATTTCTCCATGTGAGACTATGGTTTTAAGTGTTGGGACTCTGTCTTTGTATTGTCCACAATAAGGCTTTGTACAGGGAAGGAATGTAAATATTGGGTGATTCGATTTGTCGATTTAATTAATGCTCACAATGTCTGGAAAGGCTTGCAGATTTTGCTCATTATCAGAAAAACAATAATCTTTCTATGAACTAACCACACAACACCCAGAGTTCTAAAATTAATACAATTTTAGATTAATTAATACAAAATTAATTAATTTTGCTCATCCCAACAAGTTTATGTTGAGTGAACTTCAGTAGGTAACCGGGGATGCCTTCTTAGCTTGCTTTTCTTTAATCAGGCTCAGTCTTTTTTTAAGTCACTCTGCTAGTCTTCCACCTTCATGTCTGAAAAGAACACAAGCTCCTCAGAGTTCTAAGCGTGACTATAGACCTGTGTTTCTCAACTTGTTTTAAATTTGGCTCCCATAAGGAAATTAATTAAAGTTAAATTCTCCATAATGAGCATAATTAAGTACTAAGGAATAAAAAACTTTGCACGTGTGTAAGTTGAGCTGCGAGGTTGAGAATAATGGAAGATGGAAAAATTTTTCTTCCCCTCAAAACCAATTTTTTGCTCTGTTAAGGGCAATATTGCCTAGCTTTAGAATACATGCTATAAAGCTCTTTCTTTTCAGGTTTGCTAGAAGTTACAATTTCAGAGGGCAACTTTAACTTTTTTAAAGTTCAAGAACCTTTCAATTTTGGTTTAAATTTACACATGATTATGCTAACAAAATCTACCCCTCTTTTCCTTTTTTTTAAACACCCTCACTACAACTGATTGATGTAAGGGTGGGGGAAAAGAGGGTAAAGAGGAAAAAATGCTATTCTTCCACATTCATACTTTTGTTCTCTCACTATTATTTTTTTACTATTTCTAAACAAGATATTTTATCTAAGAATTCTCAGGGAACAAGCATAATACATACAAGTAGTCCATCTTTTTGCCTGGATTCTTTGTACATGCCTTGCAGTTACCCTGGTTTAGTTAAATATTATCAGGCCCCCCAAAAACACGGTTCACCTTTCAGCTTCCATGGTATAATATGCCCGAGGAAATGCATAAAGCACAATTGGCTAAAGGCTCTTCAGTCTACTAATCACTATTTAAATAACAGATGTTCAGGGAGATCAGTGACCAATCATGTCACTTCTCTTAAAGTAAATCAATAATTGGCCATATCACTGCCATGCACATGTTCAGTTCACAACAAAGCTGTAGTTTGCTGCCTGCTTCCAATGAGAAACTTACAAGACATTTTACTCAATGCATAAACAAAAATCAGAACTGGCCAACAAGGTAAAAACACAGAAATAAATGAAAAGTGATATCACTGGAAATGTAAACGAAGTTAAAGAAGAAACAGCTGACCGTGGACTACTGCCACTGCCACCATTCCACACTTGAAATACAGCCAGAGGAGTTCAGTGAAAGTGAACTTATCAACAAAAGAAGATAAAAAAAGAAAGGAAAAAAGATGTTCTAGAGGGAGTGACAATGTCAAAACACTTCACATTAAGGGAACTCACAGATATTTCAGAACATTGAAAACACAAAAGATTAAGTATTAGAAGCTGTTTCAATCTTAGAAAAAGTACGACACTTCTCAAAGACATAGAAACGTGCTTACTCAGTATATGGTATCATATGCTATGTAACAAAACAAATTTCAAACTACTTTTGATAATCGTTTTACATACACAAAAAACTTGTTTCCGAGGTTTTAAATTACAATGTAGTAAACACCTATTAGTTCGATTCATTTCATTTGAACATTTACAAACCAAAACATGAAAGTTTGTAATGTTTTGGCAAAATTTTTAAAGGTCATAGAACAGCTGTAGTTTCTCCAAAGATTTCAAGATTGCATGGCGGTCGAGAACTCTGCCTGCTGAGCCAGTGTGGCCTGCCCCGTGTATACTCATTCTTACCCTCACGTATTACTGGGTAAGGACTGCCTAAATTCTATTCCTTCTAATTCACTACAAAGAACTTTGTGGCATTCATTCACTAACTTCCAAGTTCTGACAATTCTAAGTTCTTTTCCCATAAATGTACCTATATTATTTAATTTATATTTTCTATTACTGCAACATTTTATTAGACCATATATGAGTGTGGTTATTTAAACCTGAATTTGATATCACCACGCTGATTCCTTAAAGAACTAGAAAATTAACTAAAGGTGTTTTCTGAATTTTTCTTCCTATTTATCTCCCTTGAATATGAATGGGTCCTGAAATATTACTGGTATCCATGCTGGTAGAATTTTTTCTTTCCTTCTTTCTCTCAACCTTCTACTAGTTTCTGCTTGTTGTGGTTTCCCTACCCCTACTCAAGTCGCCTCACACTTTATCTTGCACTAAGGCTGGTCTGGATGATAGATATTTTAAAACAGAAGTAGTAGCTGCAAGAAAAGCAAAAGTGGGGAGATTCAGGTACTAGAAATAGAAATCCCTGATGTAAATTGGATTTCAAAATATTTTTTGTTCCATTGCCTCTTTTCCAAGCAAAGTTTCCGACCTATTCCTGACCCAAGCACTGTGGTAAAATACATTGCATAATCTTGTTTTCACTAAAATATAGACCACCTTCACATATGACCTCTGTGGAAAAAGACATCCCATTAGCATTTCTTCGTAATTTTTAAAATTTATTTTCCTGTAGGATCAAAGGTGAAAAAGAGAACTCCGTTAATAGAAGGACAAATTTTTTCTGTCAGTGTTTTTCTTTGGATAATTCACAGTAGAATGATTTAAAAGACTTCAAAAGGACTTCGTGTGGATGTGTGTTCATGTGTGTGGATGTGTGAAAAACAACAGAGTCAGACAACAATGTCTTGCTGTGGTAACACTAAAAAAATTTTGTTTGGATTTTTTACTTTGAACCCCCAAATATTAGCTATACTTGTCACATGGAGCCCAATTATTTACCTTTCAATAGCTTGCATGGTTCTTTACACTGGGACTTATATAAGCAAGCTAGGATTACATAAAATTGTCTGAACTCAGTTCCATGATAACTCGACTTTGGTATAAAGTTACCTTAAGCCTAATTACTCCTCATATAGTAAGGATATGCATTAGAAATCTAATAGTAACTTCAATTAATTAGTTGGGATCCTTATTCAAGATTCAAGTTGTTTCTCAGTCATTTATGTGCATGATCCATATTTAGAGAACTTCTTAGTGCTAGAGATCCCAATTCAGATGGACTTAGATAGAGCTGAGAAATCTTTTCTTTCTAGCAAGCATCTCAGATCATTCTGATGCTGGTGCATTGAAGGCTGAATTTTTAAAAGTTGAGAAAAGAGATCTGTCATTATTCAAAGCCGTGAAAATCAAAGGCAATATAATGAAGGTGTTAAGCAGAGTTTATGGAGTTAGATTGCTTGACTTCAGCATTAAAACTCCATCTTTCAGTAAATGTGTGACTGTGGTTAAGCCAAAAATTTTTCTCTATGCTTTGGAGAAGCAAAATGGACATTAGAGCCAATTCTCTTTCAATGGGTTTTTCTGAGGATGATGTGAGATAATCTTTCTAAAGGATTTAGCATAGTGCCTTTTGCAGGAAATGCTAAAAAGCAGTCTGCACTGGTTTTCTAGCTCCCCCTCTGGTTCTGCAGACCATCTTCACCAGCTTTCCTGAGGTCCTGATCCCATGTGAAAATTCACTGTAAGCTGCCCATGTATCAGAGTTCTTAAAACTAATTGCAAATTATTTGCAATGGCTTCTAGATTTATTCTGTTTAAATTTTGAAAGGCAGAGAATTTATCCATTGCTTCCTTCCAACACAAACTTTTAAATGAATATCCCTAGTTAAGCATTATATAGGAAATTTTCCTTTATCTAATTGAATATCCCTGCATCTCCTTGTGATTCGCTGCTTTCTCAGTTCTACTAAAGAAGTGGCAATGTGGTGGGAAGATGATCTTTTCACTTGAGACAAGGATAAATGTATGTTTTTCACTGAGCTGAGTAATACTATCGAATGATCCTATAACTGTGGAAGCCCATAATTATATAGGCACATTGCATAGGCACATGGATAGACTGTCCACCGCTCCTCAGTTGACCCTGCTAATACTTAGGTCTTTACAGCATCTAAATTTTGAACCAAATAAGAGATAGATATAGAAGTTTGACAGATCTCAATAGTAGTATTATTTTTCATGTTTTATTTTTGTAAAATGTACCATACTTGATGCTTTTCAATGTTATTTTTATTCTCTATATTATATTGAAACATTTAAATCAAGTTTATTTTAAAAATAGATGTATGACATTTTATTTCTTCCTTCCCCATTGGGAGGCATTTAAGCAGTTTCTCTTATTTCCATATTACCGACAATTATGTGAAGCACATTTTAACAGGTCTTCTTATGCACATATGGTAGATTCTCTATAATATCTACAAAGAATTATAATTTCTGTATCGTAAGCTGTATACATTTTTAACTTTACTCTACATTGCTTAATTGTTCTCCCAATTGATTTTCCAGTCTTCATTCCCCCAGCAGTATAGGAGCACCACATTTTCTCACATTCCAGCCAACGCTCAATGTTGTCAGCCTTTTCATTTTTGCAAAACTTAAGAATATGAAATGAGTGTGAATTTCTCTTTTTACTAATGAGGTTGGGCATATTATCATATCTTTTCATTTTTATTGAGTTTGCAGTGAATATCGTCAAGTTAAATATTTCTTGGGACACCTTATTTAAAAATCCATATAATTGATAGAAAATATTTTAGGAAGAGATTATAGCAATGTAAATAGATTTAATAAATTTAAATTTAATAAATAAATAAATTTAAATTTAATTAATCCTTAAAATAAGTAGATAACGTCATAAATACCTAAGTTGAGTGTGAGAACCTCTGTCAGAACTCTAGGGCTATTAGTAATCCCAGATCATTTTAATAAAGTGTTAATGGTGGAGATGCTCTGAAGTTGGACATAAAAATCCAGGTGAATATTGTTTTATTTTGGGTTTACCTTTCATTATAAGGATCTAACGCTTCACCATCTCAACGCAAAGTAAGTATGGGGAGAGAAGTTACTGGGATTCCTATCTTAGCAGAACCTAGAATTCCAAACTTTTTTTTTCCCCCAGCCCTGTGAGAATGTCAAAAGCTCTGCTAAGTTTCTCAGTGTCAGATGCTCTCAGTGGAAAACTGGTCCTAAAGAGCAGGCATTCCCTTCTATGATTCCATATTCATCCAGACTTTGGTCTGACATTTAATGAATGTCAATGCCTTCTAGCAGTTAGTATTGATATTTTACCTGGAATTTTCAATGATTCTCACTTGAAGAGTTGAGTTGGTCCAAATTCTCTTCCATTACTGAAAGGAGAAAATATTTGTGTTTATTTGTAAGTATGTAATTATTGCTTTTTCCCCCTTATCCCTGCTAAATTAC
This sequence comes from Myrmecophaga tridactyla, assembly GCA_004026745.1. Lineage (NCBI taxonomy): Eukaryota > Metazoa > Chordata > Mammalia > Pilosa > Myrmecophagidae > Myrmecophaga > Myrmecophaga tridactyla. Next base: position 39,418 of record PVIY010005665.1, on the reverse strand, counting down.
ATCTATATCAAAATCCACCTCAAAATCCTAGTTCAAACTGATTAGTGATTGGTAGGGGAATTTGTTAGAGAGTTTTAAGTATGGCTGCCTTCAACTTTTTCCCTTCCTATGTACATCCTTACATGGAGATTCGAAGCCAAACTATTCTGAGTTTAAATATGGGCTGATGTGAATTCTGAGACTTCTTAGGTGATAAGAAGCCTTTCAGATTCTGCCTAGACTTATTATACTTATTTATTTGTTTGTTTGTTTATTTTTAGTATGCTATATGATGGCGTCACATTTCATTATTTTCCATGTGAGTATTCCATTATTGCAACATCATTTGTTGAATTTTTGTTTGGTTGGTTGTTGTTTGTTTGTTTTCCTTGTTTGTTTTTGGGGGGAAACGCACAGACCGGGAATCTAATCCAGGTCTCCCACATGGTGGACAAGAATTCTACCCCTGAACTACCTTTGCACCTCATACCTAGGCTTTCTAGAATATTAGCTCTTTGGATGCTATCTCAAAATCTAGTTGCAATGCTGTAAGAAGCTCAGTACACATGGAAGTATTCTAGTCAACTACTCAGTTGAATTCTCAGTTGACAGCCAGAATCAACTGCCGCCATGTGAGTGAGACATCCTGACATACCACATTTTATTACCTTGCTTAAATTCACTAAAGTAACTAATATCAAGTGACAGTGAAAACAAAAGTAGAGTTGCCATTTTATTCCTATAATAGAACTCTTCTGAATTTCTATTGCAGCACCTAAGAAACAAAGCGCTTCATGGACTTTTTCTCCATGTGCTATGGATTGCTAAGAAAAGATTTAGCTTACAGGGTAGTCAACATGAGTTTATGGGCATATAAGAGGATTTAATTATATAAAAAGTGACTAACTGAAAACAATACTCAGAATTATGGATTAAGATCAAGAATGCATTAAAAATATTTTAAAAACAGATATTGGAATAAGTAGAATATTGTTGAGTTTGTGTTTGTTTGCAGCCTAGTTTTTCAGTTGCACATTTTAATACAGCTTTTGAGTTATTACTGAACTGATTAATCTCTACAAATGACTAAGCTGCTCTTAAGGCAAGTAAAGTTCATTTGTTTTTATTTGTAGGATAATTACCATAAATTACTTGCTTTGGATCTCTGTGTTATCATCTTCTTCTATCATTTTTCTGGAAAGGTTTCTTAGAATTTCTTATTAACTTCTTGTTACAAATGTTCTCCCAATACCAGGAAATACAGGAAAGCAGAAAGTGAAAAGGAAAAATGTGCCCATATAGGAGTTTTGGCTCACTCACTAATATTGTGAATCATATATGAGAATCATACATGAATGTTTCCAGAAGAAACATTCGTGCCTTATGAGTATACATGTCGATCTTAAAGTCATAAAATTGATATGATTATGTTCTTTTCTTACTTTTTGTGGGTCTATTAAATATAGCTTTCAGAACTCAAATAAGCGTGTGTACTTCCTGCCAATAGTGATCGTGGTTTATTTGCAGTGTGCCAGGCTATGCCGTAGGTTTGAAACTGGAGCAATGAACTCTGGTCAATCTAGTGATGAACTAGATTGTTATGTTCTCTTTATTACAGAACTTACACTAGAATAAGGAAGATACAAATAAACAATAAGCAAACACATTGATTTATGCTTACTTCATTTCAGTAATAATATATTGAGCTCCTAATAATATACTGTCAACTCTGAAGATAAAGATGAATAAGATATGGACTATGTCTCCAAGAAGTACCAAACAATATATGTGTTCATAGCTGTAAGTATGAAATTCTAAGGTAGTACAGAGGTCAGAGCAAGTAACTTCAAGTAACTTAGCAGATTGGTCCTGAAAAATGATATTTGAGTCAGACTTGGTGGAGGTAGTGTAGAGATGAGAAAAGATAGAAGATATTCTGTAAAGACACAAAAGCACGTGCAAAAAGCAAATAATTTTTTAAATGTAGTATTCAGTAAATAGGGAATAAAAATGAACTATTATAACCTTCAAGCCACCACACCCTTAAATCTTCCTTTTCAAATTGTGCAGTCATGTGAACGATTTAAAAATGGGTGCACTCTACAGTTCCTGGTGCTGCTCATAAGCTCATAAGGTGTCACCCCAGTAACTCTTTTGTGAAGCTGCAGCTCAGGAGACAAGCTCTCACCACGACCAATGAAAAACCTAAAGAAGGAGTCAAGACTGAGAAAAACAATCAAATTAATTTGAAGGTGGCTGGAAGGATGGTTCTGTGATACAATTTAAGGTTGAGAGGCATACACAACTTAGTCAACTAAAGAAAGCTTATTTTGTAAGACAGGGGTTGTCAATGAGGCACATCAGATTCTGATTTGTTGGGCAGCCAGTCAATGAAGCAGACATAGCATCACAGTTGGAAATGGAGGATGAAAATACAATTGATGTGTTCCAGCAGCAGAAAGGAGGTACCTAGTAAAAAGGAAGCCTGCTACTTTACTCCAGAGCTCTGTTCTTACAGATCAAGAACACAATCTCAATTAGAAAAACTCCAATTTGGTTCCATCACATCCTAACTAAAACGCTATAGTTTTCTCTATTCTTTCATTTTACCCTTTCCTGATCCTTTACAGTACATGAAGTAACTAGTGTATTGCACAAGCATATTGCATGCTTTTAAAACTAAATGGTCAATAGTATGCTTTGATCAATGTCAAATGGAGATGGGATGTGAAAAAATACAGATTCTGTGAAAATACTCCTTTTCTCCATTGGTGGCATGTTCTTCAGCACTTATCTTTATATTCCATTGCAAAACCAAGGACAATTTAATAACTTTTTTTTTATGTAAGGCAGTCTGCCTTTGAAGTAGGGATAAGTTGCATAAAGGAAATTAAACTTACTTTTCCCTTCAAGTCGAACATCTTGTCATATAACAAACATCTTGTTTTTTTTAATGGGTGAAAATTATAATTTTAGGATATTGGGCATGAATAATTGAAACAATTTCCTCTTTGTTGATTTTTGTCTGAGTGGGAGGGGGTAGGAAAGGGATAAATTTAGGTTAAGAAATAAATGTAAAAACAGAATAAAAGCGTCATCTACAGATATGCTCTAGAAAGTTATTTCAAAGCATGCCAGACATAACTCTGCAGTTTCATCTATTGCCTCAAAGCCAGAGTTATCATTAAATAAATTAACAGCATCTATAATTAATTCCACTTTTCAGCATTATTCTGCAATATCTTTTCTATATGGTCCATCCCATCAACTTGAAATGTCACATTTATTTTCTTTTTGTTATTTATGTTTTGTAAAAAAAAATGAACTAAAAGAATCACACATATTCATAATATTAGGATAAAAATAGATACAATATGAAATAAATGCAATCTGATGCAAAAACGTTGGGGATTATGATTTTCAAAGGTGTTTGAATATTAACTGAGATTTCTGTATTAAAAATATCTGGAGAGTTTTTTAGTACATGGTTGGTGCAGATTGTGTACATAGTGTGTCTGATTTCTCAAACAATTTGTCTTTTATTTAATGTGGAAATAAAAGGAAGCAAAATTTATAGCTCCAATTCAGATATTTTAATCCATAGGAAGCATCATTTCTAAAAAAAAATCAGCAGACGACACAGCTCAAGGGATATGAAAGCATAATTGCATGAAAGGAGGGTTTCAGAGAGGTTGCCAACTGTTCCACATCTTTTTACCTTATGGAAAAGAACTCTTACTTGTGCTAAGGTCAATAAAATGAAGTTGCTTGAGTACAATGAAGTGTTGCAGGATGAGTGACAGACTTAGTTTGCTATTTGCCCTTTCTTTGGTCTGGTTAAGAAGGTATTCTACCTTTTCTCTTAAGTCTTAGAAAAAAAAGAAGCACTTAGAAGCTTAGAAATAATCATTTTTCCCATCCCACTGCCCATCCATACATCACTTAATTCTTCTTCAGGCATAATCAGAGGTCAGGCTGACATACTGACAGGGAAACTGTATTTCTGGGTATGATTGTGCATGTGTGCATGTGTAGGGGGGTGTTTCAGTAGAGGTGGTCACTATCCTGCTCACAAGCAAAAGAAAAATAATAAAGCCTCTTCATTCATTTTCACATAGTATCTTCAGATGACCAAACATAGATAAACAGATTCTAATACCTAATCAAAGAGTTTTATTTCATTGGGCCTTTCATAAATAGTCTAATATACATATATAATAGCTACAGATTGTCTGCCCCGGATAGAAAATATACACTGGTAGTCTGCACTGCAAACTTTTGTTTAAAACAAAGTCAGGTTCTCTGTCAATGACAACAGAAGGTTCCAGTGCACTATGACTTGTTTCGTAATCCTGTATCTAGCTGACTCTCTATTTCTCTGCAGTTCAAGTTGCCAGCAGATGCTGAACTGGAGCGTGAGAGGCAATCCTTGTTTGGTTAACAAATTCCCCACAAAATACCACCCCAAACCCCCAGGAGCTGTAGTGATGTCATATCCGTTGCCCAGGTCGCCACACTTCTCTCAGCAGTTACTCTCTCTCTCTCTCTCTCTCTCTCTCTCTCTCTCTCTCGCTCGCTCGCTCTCTCTCGCTCGCTCGTTCGCTCGCTCTCGCTCGCTCTCTGTCGGGCATTTTTCTCGGGGTGAAGGGGAGGTGTCAAAACTTTTGCAGTGGGCTGGCTAGAAAGCTGCGGAGGAGAGGGTAGAGTGTGGCGCGCGTTTTGGAGACGTTTCAGTACCTCGGTCAGCGCCCACTGCAGCCCAACCCACCCTCCTCAGCAGCCGGACTCCCAGCTCTGAGAATGCCTGCGGAATGATCGCCCCCCAGGGCGGCTGCCGCTGCTGCCGCTGCTGCTGTTGTTGCTATTGCTGCTGCCACCGCCTCTGTCTCCACTCTGCTCCCTCTGACTGGCAGGCGGAAAGTGCAACTGACAAGAGAAAGGTCTCTGCAGTGCGAGCGGAGTGGCTACATAAAAGAGAGTAAAGAGGGGGCAAAACCCCAGATCAGAATGCAGGCGACGTCCAACCTTCTCAATCTCCTGCTGCTGTCTTTGCTTGCTGGATTAAATCCTTCCAAGGTAAGGGCAATATTTTAACTCTTGTTTGAAATAAATGTGCAATATATAGCAAAACGACCAAAATTGCTAATAAACGTGACAAAACGGCAAGGGAGACAGTTCTCCCAGCTACCTGATGTTGCTTGGTGTGTACCCACCGCTTGGAAGCTAACAAGGTGAACTACCGGAGGAACAGCTCCTCAAGGTAGAGTCCTGGCAAGAGGCGGGGAGCCATCAGGAGCGAATACTATGTGTATGGGCAGTGGGCAATGCGGCTCTCGGGGGAATTGAGCTTATTCCGTGTCCAGCTGCTTTATGTGCTCTTCGAAAGTCGGACGGCTCATGCACAAGAGTTTGCGATTGAAACAATGCAATTTGTAAACGTGTATTAGGAGACGATGAACCGTTTCTTTGTTGAAAGCAGGGAATCGTTTTCATGCTATCCTGATCAATAATATTCACATCGCGGACATGCTGCGGTTTGTAGCCAAAACATTTTGGGATGCTGCTTATAACACACACGGCAGAACAGCAGAGCTATACTCTGCCGTGGCTTAGAGGCCGTTAGTGAAAGGAGCTTGTGTTTGCTTGCTTCTTTCTTTTCATTAAGGAAATTAGCGGGTACTACGGAAGTTCTAATTACTAGTGTTAAGAAACAAGAAGTGAGAATCCTATCAAACTAAGGAGGGCAAAAGAAGAATGAGTTTGTCTCATAGCTGTTGAAGTCTGAAAATTATCCACTACAGGCAATTAAAGTGAACGTTAAGCTCTTTTGATAAAAGGATATGTGGGGAAACATTTTCTTTTTGAGAACAGTCTTGCTAGAATGAGGTAGTTTGAGAGTTTCAGCATTCTAAGAAAATCATAATTTTCTGGAGTGAAAGGAAAGGCATCTCAGTAAAAGGAGTGAGACAATTTGTCTATTATTTTACCTATTTAAATAGTCAAGAACAATTTTACACTGCAAGAAAAATAACACTGTTATAAAAAAACACATAAAGCCGGATGTTTGAATATTGTCATTTTTAAAGCTTTACATCATCCAGGCAGTGTAGAGAAAATGTTTCCTTTCATAATTCAATAGAAATATGACTTAACCAAGCATAATCTAATACTGTGGTTGACTGAATATTTCTAGGCCTAACAGTATATGTAAAACTTAGAATTATGTCATGTAATTATCCCCTTACCCTTTACATATTTTGGTAGAGGATGAGAATTAAATTTCGTTTTAAAACTATGACTGTACCCATATTATCACTGTGAAAGCTTCACATGATATGTGTGCCAACTTAATGATCTTAATGACATATTTTACATACTAAGTGGTTGCATTAAAGCATTTTGCACGAAGGTAAAAATGTTGATTTTACCTGTATATTTTTATGTTGTTATACTTTTTTGTCTCTGCATCCATAGGGACATATTCCCCTACCACTCTCATTGGTAAAGACTTTTGAACACTTTAAATTATATATCCCACTTGCAATATTAATGACAAAACATTTTTAGGAAGTAATTATTGAGTTGCTACAGAAAATCCATTTGACTGAAAGTAAGTTTCATTTAAGTTGTTCTTTAAAATGGGTTCAGAAATAGGCTTTTGGTAGTAGTTGCATATGTGATTTAATTTATCTGTTAACTTTAATGAGTAAATATCTTCACGGATTATTCCTTATGCTTAATGTATATAAACAAAGTAGGTCTTCTGTTAAATATAGCGATAAATCTCCCAAGTAACAACACATTTTTTGGTCAATATGATCTCCTCTAGTTTTGATGAACTTAACTGTGTGCATTCGATGGTATAAAACTTCCCTTCAGGCTTAACTGTGGTATTTGGTTTTTGTATTTCTGAGCTGAGAAATACAGGGAAGGAAAGGAATACATTCACTTTTCAAATTGTCCTTCTCAGCTTCTAGAGACTACAACACAGTGTGAAAATTATAGAAGATGGTATTTTGTTCTACACTATATATGCCATTATAGAGAATATTAAAATGTTCATAGTAAGTAACTTTAATGTTGGAGAAGACTTTGGATTGGTAAGCAAAATTTTGCTTAAAAAAAGATTAATAGAAGCTACACTTGTATGTTTTATCAAGTTATTTCTCATCACCAAGCTATAGTGTCCACTCCACCTCAAATCACAAAGGGCACCGTTGTGTTCAGAAATAATTGTCAATTAAGTTACTAACTAGGAATTTTCTCACATTTTTATATCTTAAAAATTGCTTAAAGATTTAAATAATAAAATCAGCATTAATCATGCAAATTATGCCTTGTGAAATTGAAATTAAATGCCCAATAATATGATACCACAAACACCACAATTATTGAACACATCAGTAATAATTTATGTAAGAAGACATCAGTGTGAAGAAATTCTAAATAACTGCATGCTAATATTTTATGACTGATATATTTCATGATTACATTTTCAAATAAATTCATTTACCTTTAAGTAGTCTTCTATATTATTAAACTTTAATTCTATAGCAAACCTTTGTATAATCACACATGGAGACACACAAGTTAGCAAAATAGCAGAGCTCTTAGACGTGAACAGATTCTTTTATAGGTGTGGAATTGTCAGCATATCAAGTGGTAGAACTCTAAATGCTTCCTGAGTGTTAATTTACTTGCAAACAAAAAGACTTTCTAACAACAGTGCTAATGCCATTTCATGAGAGGCCATATAATGTTTGTGTTTATGATGTTTTTTTTGTGATTAAAGCTTACAGATCTTATGTGGTGTCTTATAAAGTGCTTATGTATCGCCATCTTATGGTAAGATAAGTTACTTGAAAATCAGTTTTACTTTTAAATGCAAAGAAAACCCAAGTTTCTATGTCATAGGGAAAATTTTCCGCATGCACTTACTTTCTTTTCTCTCATTATATTAGAAAATTGGCAAGGTTAGTATATTCCTTCAGCAAAAGAATGCAATTTGCCACTAATTAACTACTTGTATTTTCACTAAGACAGATTATCAATATTCCTCCCCACAAAACTACTAGAATTATGTTTTCTTAATTAAATCTAATTTACAAGTTTCCAATTCTATTTAGAAAATTCATGGGCATATCATTTTGCCTATCTTAAGAGGTGTCAGTTAATTTCATTTGTATTAAAGTGTTTAAATTGTAGGCAACATGCTAAATTATCATTCAATAAATCCATTTTAAAAAACTGAAAGGTTTGTAGGGATTCAGTTATTACTCAGTTTCATAGAGAAAAGATATTTTTTGCATAGGAAATTTCTGAAGGTGGCTGCTAGATGGCATCTCTGTGCTTTTAAACTGAAGGCATCGAGTTCAGTAATGACCTTGATAGTACAAAGAGTGGACTTATTTTCCTTTTACAAGAAAATTTAAGCAGACTGTTGTTTGAACATTTGAAAAAAATCCCTGTGAATCAGAACCATGACTTTCTCTGCTCTGCTACACTGACCTATGAAGAAAAGGAGACATAAACATGTTTATATAGGTCTCAAACAGAATATTTACACTAGAGTCAGATACCACTGAACAGTTAAAAAGTGGGGACATGGGCATTTCCGCACATTGCAGTGGATACTGAACTTTAAAGCAGTCACACTTGCATCATAAATATACTGCAAAATGTTCTGGTAGGGAAATCATGTGTAGGTTGAAAAAGCATTCACTATCTTCTTACCTAAAAGTATATCAAGGAATATCACCTTGGTACTAGCTCCCAATACAGACACAAAAAATATAACAATGAGTCAGCAATAATCATAAACATCAAACTCTTCTCACTGTCCAGAACAGTTGTGACAATTAAAACTCTTGCCCCAAATAAAATACTTGCTTTAAAGCAATATAAACACTACGGGAACACAGAGAAATTCAGTAATCATATTCTCAAATGTTTTATAACATGATGTACAATGTATAAGTGCCCCATGCTTTGGTATTGTTAAGGAAAATAATCAAAGACTTAAATTGCCTAGAGGTAGCATTTCTACATTAATCTAGATAAAGTTCTCATTCTTTCCATTTTTAAATGAAATTGAGAAAGAGTGAAGACAACAAGAAAAGTACATTATCATTGTCAATTTGCCTTAAAGTCACTTTAAAAACCCATCTCCTCCTGTGAATCCTGTGTCCTGGAAACAGCTATGCAATAATGCTGGTTGGAATGAAAATGTGGATTGGATGGCATTTGCAAGGGACCTGTAATTATGCACCAATGCACTCTGATAATGGTAAAACGTGAAAAGTTCAAGGCAGCACATCTATTTTGAAAGAGCAAATGACTTCCTACTTTCATTTAACTCACATTTTTTTACCCAATTAAATTTTTATTTGGGGGAAAACAAATATTCTTTCTCAAAATGTTGCTACTTTCTTTCATTTCTTTTTAAAAATTCTTATTCCCTGCTACTCTGGAGCTGTCCCCTTTATAAAATGACTGCGGTGATGGGTCAATGCTCGATGGGGAGTGAAGCAGACAAGATGAGAAGCATAAAACAGAGGGATTAGTTCCTACTTTACCATTGACAATATATGCACATATATGACTTCCAGAAAGCTGTTTAACCTCTGTCGATTTCAAGGTCCTCACCTGTAAAATGAGTGGGATGGAAGAGCTTAAGACTTCTTTTATAAACTCTGGAATGGTTCTATTTAATAATCTGATCATTACATCAAAAAATTGACAAATACTTTTGTAGGATCTAGTTTAGAAGATCATAAATTCTATGAGACTGGTAATCACTTGGTGATACCACCAGGTAATCACTTGGTTATATCACACAATTGTCATCTTTGGTATTTGGCATTCAGAGCCTTTTCTTTGCTTTCCTACTTCAGGCTGTGCTACCCTCACCTCCCTTCCAATCTCGGCACATGTGGTCCATGTATTCAGGCTTCCATCCACTCACCTATCAACATTTACTTCTCTGAAGAGATTATTCTACAATCTAGTGGGACTGGAAGCCAACATGTTAGCTACTTCAGCTGTAGGTCTTTTATTAATGAAAAGTTCTTTAGTGAAAAATGAAATGAGAAGTTGTTTTCCCACAAAGGACTTCCCATGTCTACTGAAGAGATACAGGATGTAACTGGGAGGGCTACTTCTTTCATTCTTCTGTTTTTTTTATAAAGGAGTTTTAATCAGATATATCACATACCATACAATCCACCCAAAGTGTACAACCAGTAGCTTTCAGTATAATCAGAACTGGGCATTCGTCACCACAATTAACTTTAGAATGTTTTCATTACTTCAAAAACTAAAACCCATACTACTGAGCAGTCATGCCTCTATCTCTCTATCCTTCCCCAGCTCTATACGCCACAATCTAATTATCTTTCTAGATTGATTTATATTTACATTTTGTTGAGATGGAATCATATTATGTGTAGTACATTGGGCCTAGCTTGTATCACTTATTATGTTTTTTTTTTTAGTTCTTTTTCTTATTTTTACATAAAGAAGTTGTAGGTTTATAGGAAGATCATTTAAAAACTACAACGTTCCCAAATACCCCCTACTGTGAGACTTTGCTTTAGCATGGTACCTTTGTTACAATAGATGAAAGAACATTAAAATAGCACTATCATGGGGTACGAGGGTAGTTCAGTGGTAGAATTCTCGCTTGCCATGTGGAGGACCTCGGTTTGATTCCCTGCCGGTGCACTTCTTAAAAAATAAACAAACAAAAATAACCAACAAAAATTAAAAAAAACCAGAAAATTCAACAAATGGTGCTGCAATAAGGGGATACTCACATGGGAAAGAAATGAAATGTGACCCCACCATATAGCATACAAAAAAATAAAATAAAATAAAGTAGCACTATTAGTTATAGTCTACAGTTTACATTAGGTAATTTTCTGATATATCATCCTATTAATAGGTTGGATTAATGTCATATATTTATTATACTTCATGAAAGAATATTCTGATACTTGACTTTTAACCCAGGCCATTGCATACAGGATTCACTGTGTTAAACAGTCCCATATTATATCTTCAATCTTTAATTCTTGTAGCATACATGACCTAAAAGTTTTTCAAATCCATGAACACAGAATGTCCTTCCTTTTATTTCGGTCTTCTATGACTTCCTTTAGGAATATTTTGTAGGTTTTGTGTACAGGTCCTTTAAAACCTTGGTTAAGTTTATTGACAGATATTTGATTCCTTTAGATGCTATTTTAATTGGAATATTTTTCTTGATTTCCTCTTCAGCTTGCTCATTAATAGTGTATAGAAGCACTGCTGTTTTTTTGTGTGTTGATCGTCTACCCTGCCACTTTGTTGAATTCATTTTTTACCTCTAGTATCTTTGTTTTCCATTTTTCAGTACTTTCTATTATATATTGGAACATGCAATTTGGAAATAGTAAAAGTTTTATTTCCTCTCTTCCAGTTAGGATGCCTCATTTCTTTTTCTTGTTTAATTGCTCTACCTAGAATGTCCAGTACTGTGGGTTCCTGAATATTTTAAAAATTCTTTGTGGTTACGTTTGAGATTTTACTACACAACCTACATCTATAATCTACCGATTTGAAAAGATATTAACTTCGTTTCAATAGCACACATTCTGTGCTCCTGTTTTTCCTGGGCTTCCCCTCCTTATTTTGCTTTTGTCCCACTTTACCAGTTTATATTTTTCATGTCCCTTATCAGGAAATGTGCCTTTTTCTTGTTCAATTGTATCCTGATTCCTATATGAATTAGAGAGTAGAATTGCACATTGAGGAAACAGTACTACCGTGTTTTGCATTTACCCTTTTAATTGCACTTACTGATGATGCTCATTTCTTCACATTTCTTCATGCCGTTCTCCCTTGTCTTTTCCTTTTAACTTGCAGAACCCCCTTTGGTAACTTTGTGCCTCTTGTTTATGAACTCTCCATTTCTGTTTGTCTTTGAATACTTTAAAATCACCTTCTTTTTTTTGAAGGACAGTTTTGTCAGCTACAGAATTTTTAGTTGGCGGTTGTTTTTCCACTTTGAATGCATCATACCACTACCTCCCTGTCTCCATAGTTTCAGAGGAGAAATGGGGACTTTCTTATTGTAGATCCCTCATAAATGACAGATTGTTTCTCTCTTACTGTTTTCAAAATTCTCTCTTTATCTTCAGCATTTGACATTCTGATTAGTAATGTTTTTCAGAGTGGGTTTATTAGGACTTGTTTTGGAGTACATTGTGCCTCTTGGACACATATAATTATGCTGCTCAAAATTGTTGAGAAGTTTTTGGCTATTATTTGGGAGGGATATTTCTATAAGTATGACATATCCTGCTGTTGACTTTCCTGTTCAGAAGGCAGACATGTCCTTAAAAATTTTAGACCAGCAATTATTAGGAAAACCTCAACTTTTGTACTAAGAAAATGCATAAAGGATATGGCATTTGATTTACTGAAGTGGTAATTATACATCCTTTGCTTTTTTAAAAAACTTAATTGGCTGCAGGGAAATTAAGAGACATGAAAACTAGACAGTTGTTTCGGTGGGTTAGTCTAGATTATATTCAGTCATTGTAATATGTGTGCATTTGCAAAAATGTGTATGTGTGCCTGTGTACAAAATTATTTCCCTAAGTCTTTGAAGTATTAAGGTGACATTGAAGTCTGTTTAAACACTCATTGTCATATGATCCAGATTCAAATCTAAAATATGGTGCTGAAATGCTGGGGTTTGAAATTTTAGTCCACCTAAAACTGGTTAGCCATCTATCCAATCTATGCCACTTACCCATTGGAAACATTATTTTCAGGGTGCTAAAATTATCTGATAATTTTTTAAAGTATTATTTTTTAAATAGTATTTCCAAACTAACAACAGTGCATAAAGAACACTCGCCTTGAAATAATTACAACTGGTTTTAAGTCCTAACTGCAACTTTTCATGAAGTTTCTTAATTTCTCTGAAGTTCAGGTTTCATAATATGGAATAAATAAAAAAGCAATAAAACTTACATAGCTATTTATGAAATTAAATCATATAATTTATGTAAAAATATATTTCAAACCATAAAGTTCTATGCAAATAACCTATTTACATAAATCAACCTATACCCAAATCTAAAGTCTATTGTGCACTATATGTTAAGAACTCATAATTATGAAAGAGTCTCTCTTGTTCTTTCAGTCTTACTGTTTCTCCTCTCAGGTTTTGGAAAAGTGAATGTTATATAAAGTTAACAGCATGATTCCAAAGAATCAGTCTATATTTTTGGTCAGAGCTTCAATTTTAACTTGTTACCTTAAAAAAATTACATCATACTTGCATCCAAAAATGTACCTATTATAAGTTTTTAGGAAAAATACAAGAGTGGACGATGATTGCATAATAGCAGAGCCAAATCACATCAAGAAAAAAAGTTTTTAATCTAATGATGGAGAAGGAATCACAGAGAGGATGGATATATTTAAGCAAAGAATTTACCGCCAGAAAAATTGCTTTTTTGACCAACCTACAAAGTATTGGCTTCTTGTGTCTTTGCAAAGTATGCCAGAGATAAAGTAGTTTAAATCCTTGCAAAAGTTCAAGAATATCATTAAAGAAAGAAGGTGGAAAAGGGGATTTCCTAGTGTTAGTCAGTCTAAAAATGTTCAGGCAAAGGGTCATGGAGAAGCAACCACTTTAGGAACATTGTTTTCTGCTCTTTGTTTCTGAATTACTCTCTTAATCCCTCTGTTTGTTCTGGTCTTCTGCTGTTATAAGGAACACTTCTACAAAGTCCATGGATAGACTTTGGCCCCCCAATTAGCCATTGTAATAAAATTTCTACTGATGCTGCTCATTCAAAAGTAAGTTCACCGAGAAATTTCGTGTATTTATGTGACACCTGAAACTCAGAGTTAGATCTCTGAAGCTATGAATGTCAGTAGTACCCCTGTGCTCGTTTGGAAGGGTGTGTGAACCCTAGAAAAGCCATGTTTTAATTAAAATCCCATTCAGAATAATCCTATTATGTTTGAAACTGTAATTAGATGTGTGATTTAATCAAGAGTGGTTAAACTGGATTAGGTGATGACATGTCTCCACCCATTTGGGTGGGTCTTGATAAGTTTCTGGAGTCCTGTAAAAGAGGAAACATTTTGGAGAATGAAGGCGATTCAGAGAGAGCAGAGCAGAGTGACATAGCCATGAGAAGCAGAGAGCCCACAAGCCAGTGAGCTTTGGAGATGAAGAAGCTGGCGGATGACACCGTGTTTGCCATGTGCCCTTCCACATGAGAGAGGAACCCTGACCATGTTCATCATGTGCCTTTCCAGATGAGAGAGAAACTCTGACTGTGTATGCCATGTGCCTTTTCAGATGAGAGAGAAACCCTGAACTTCACTGGCCTCTTGAACCAAGGTATCTTTCCCTGGATGCCTTTGATTGGACATTTCTATAGACTTGTAATTGGGACATTTTCTCGGCCTTAGAACTGTAAGCTAGCAACTTATTAAATTTCCCTTTTAAAAAACCATTCTGTTTCTGGTATATTGCATTCCAGTAGCTAACAAACTAGAACAACCCCATATAGGTACTGTTTAAAAAGTTGGAAAAGTGATCATACATTGAGTAGAGATATGAATGAAGCTGTTTTGGATAGGACTAAGTTATATCAGAATACAGGGTAAAGGATGAAATTTTAAAACTTCAACTTCTGTGTGAGACTAAAGGGAAAGATGTTTATTGGGTGCAAAATATATATTTTGGCCAGTACATTTCTTAATTTAACTTGTATGGTCACTTTAGTTGAAAACCATAAGTACATAGAATCTTGAATAGGGTGTGAGATTTTCTCGGTTTGTCCAGGTTAACATGATTCCCCGATAAATCCCAAAGTAATTTGGGCAGTGAATAAAGAAATATTTTCAAAGCCCCCTTGGTCAGCTGGGGAAAAAGGAGGAAATATTAAACTTCCCCATTTGGAGAATTTCTGATATTCTCATAAGCAGTGAGGACAAACAAATCAATAGAACAAGCCCTCGATCTTGAGGTTTGCCCCTGTGAAACTTATTTCTGCAAAGGATAGGCTAGGCCTACTTAAAATTATGCCTGAGTCACCCCAGAGAATCTCTTTTGTTGCTCAGATGTTGCCTCTCTCTCTAGGCTAAATTGGCACGTGAACTCACTGCCCTCCCTCCTCCATGGGACATGACTCCTAGGGGTACAAATCTCCCTGGCAATTTAGGACAGTAATCCTGGAATGAGCCAAGACCCAGCATCAAGGGATTGAGAAAGCCTTCTTGAACAAAAGGTGGAAGAGAGAAATGAGATAAAATAGAGTTTCAGTGGCTGAGAGATTTCGGAGTCATGAGGTTATTCTGAAGATTATTCTTATGCATTATATAGATACCCCTTTTTAGTTTATGGTGTATTAGATTGGGTAGAAGGAAGTACCTGAAATTGTTGAGCTGTGTTCTAGTAGCCTTGATTCTTGAAAAATGATTGTATAAAGATAAAACGTTTACAGTGTGACTGTGTGATTATGAGAACCTTGTGTCTGATGCTCCTTTTATCCAGGGTATGGACAGGTGAGTAAAAAATATGGATGAAGAAATAAATAAATAATAAGGGGGACAAAGGGTAAAATAAATTGGGTAGATTAAACTACTAGTGATCAATGAGAGGGAGGGGTAAGGTGTATGGTATGTATGAGTTTTTTTTTTAATTTCTTTTACTGGAGTGATGGAAATAATCTAGACAGTGATCATGGTGATAAATACACAACTATGTGATGATATTATGAATCACTGATTGTACACCATGCATAGAATGTATGTGTGTGAAAATTTCTCAATAAAGTATTTTAAAAAGAGAAAAAAAGTAAGTTCATTTTAGTAGCCCATGAGTTTATTCTTTTATCAATTTAGTCCATGTAGTTAATACAAAGAGTAAAAAAATACGAATGCAACTAATCGAATATTTAAAATAGGCCTTACTTATGAGAAACTAATTTTAAAGAAACATATATTTCGAAAACACCTGCACACCATACCATAATGAGACTTATTTTCTCCTGTTATTTGCTTATAAGAGGTTGCACACCCTTTGGGAGGGCCAAGATAAAGGAACAGCAAAAGGACATCTCTCTTCACAAAGCCAAGTAATTTGAGCAGCACTAATAAATACCCAAAAGTATTTTTGAAATAAAGAAATAGTTTTCTAAGAGCATTTATCTTTTTTGCCTTAAAAACAAGATGCTGTAAATCCCATAGCACAGGGCCATACATTCTGTTATTCTTATGCCAAGCCCTCAGAAGAATAAGAATAAACTTAGAGGACAGATCATAGATGCTATTGCTTTTGCCTTTTCCTGGACGGTACATTCCCTTTACCAATATGTCCAAATCTTACCTTTATTTTGAGATGCAACTAAAATTTCACTTCTTCCATGAAGTCTTCCCTCATTCTTTCTTTAACCCAAGAGGAGGTAATTATACTAAACCAAGAATTTCTAGAAGGAAAGATCCATGCTGTGTTTATCTTTGCATCTGCAGCCACCAGTATTGGTTATGACAGAGAATGGGTGTTCAATGAACACAGAAAGAATTGAATTTTTTAATTCCTCAAATTCACAAACACTTTATTTCCAATCATTCTTATTATACTTATCATTTTTTTAAATTATACTGTTTATTATATTGTCTCTTCCCTACTAATCTACAAGGTAGCTAAGGGCAGGCTCGGTGTCTTGGTCATTGTCTTATCCTTTCTGCCTAGCAATTAGCACAGTGCTTTATTCAGGTAAGATATTTAATAGGTATTTGTTGAATGAACAAAAGAATAAATTAAGAACAAATAAGTCAAGGAATACCTAAAAGACTTTCATACCTGGGTCAAACGATACATGAATATCATCTGTGTTTTGTTTCTGTTTTTTTGTCCATGCTGCCATTAGACAAAGATATTAGAAAAAGAGAAGTTAGCTTGGTTTTAAAATCTTTAGATTCAAGGGCTTAAAAATATCAGATCATTTATCTTGAAAAATATGGCAAGCTTAGGTCTTTAAAAATTGTCGATTAATCCCCCTTTCGATTCTTTACTGCTGTTTTTGATTTGTGAAACTCTCTGGGATGCTACAACCTTAATACTCTTGGAAATCACTTGCTGTGTTTCATGATATTCATTTGCAAAGTTAGTACACTTCTTATTCCTTGGTGTTTGAATAAGTGTCTACTTTATTTGCATGGGTTTATAATTCTGAACATTTTATTAAAGTCTATTTATTTTCTGACTATGTTTTATGTAATGCCTCAGCAGTATTTAACAAATCAGTATATTATCTCTACTTATCTATCTTTTTCAAGAGACTTTGATAATCATGTTTGAGGATCTAAAATGTTCTATTGAAATATTATCTTACTGATGTATTTTTTTTAGTAATACAATTGAAGAAAACAAAATATTGTCTCCACAAATGCACTATATGCAATATGTGAGCATAACACCACCATACTGAATTATGACTTCTAATTGTTGAAAGTAAATATACAGTGGTAGAATGCTTGCCTTCCATGCAGGAGACCTGGGTTCGATTCCCAGACCATGCACCCCCCCGCCAAAAAAAAATAAACATAAGTAAGTGGAGTTAGATTTTTCTTAATAACTTCCACACCTGATCAGAAACTTAAAATATTCATGATTAACTTTATAGGTTGAAATGTTTGAAAATGTGTCAGTAATAACATTATTAAATAGCACAAATAAACAACCACTAGATAATCCCTAAGGGAAGGCATAAATTGAATACACATTCATTTCTATTTTTCCAACTTAGTTGAGGTGATTAAGAAATATTATCCCAGGTTGATTTAGATAGCATTACTAAGGGGACCAATTCCAGATGGCAGGATTTCTTCAAATAGAGAATTTGTATTGGGGAAATGTTGATTCACTGGCACCAAAATATCACTGTTGAACTATTGCCCTACAAAAAGCACCATCACTTCTGGGAATTATGTCTTCTATGCCTATGGTTGCTTAGGGAATTGCGTATCTGGAATTAGTACCAATGGTAAGTACTTTTACACTTGCATGTATTCTGTGGCACAATGACTAACTTCATAGTGTGTTATCTTCGTAATATAAAAAAAAATGAAATATTATCTGGCTTAGGACTCACTGGTGACTTTTTATTATATATGTTATTTATTTTTCATATAGTGCTATAGATACATTCTGCACTTCACAACAAGTTGATTGCTAGACAAAGACAGAAAATAAAATCACTCTAGTTTGATGCTGTATACCTTAAAGCACTCCAGGGATAAACAAGAGGAAATGTTTATAGAGTTATGAAGCTAGTGCCAAAGAGATAGCTGTTGTAATATAATGCCTCAAAACTAGGCAGAAACTTTTTGAGTTACGGAGTCAAGTGAATGGAGTGAATCAGTAATTTACTTATGGTGTCCCTTATTGGTGCCAAAATGTCATCGTTTTTCCTTCAGCCAGAAAAGGAAGAGACTCCAGGACTAAATATTTCTCTTACAATAAATAATGGAATAATAATTTAGGAAGTTATTAAAGAAATTATAAATGTCTATTATAGCATGGAGGCGAGAACATTAAATATTAAAAGAAAAAGAGAACCCGAGGGGAGGTAAGTAAGTGTTTGTGTATCAGGGATGTTTTGGAGACATTACAGGCAATGCATAAATCTGCCAATTGGGTCTTTAAACATTTCAGTTGAAGTTTCTTGCCTCCTCCCAGCCACATAATTATTCCATTCATTAATTTGTGATCTGGTTACCTCACTATTATTGCTAATCTTTGACATTTTCTCTGGAATAGGATCTTCTTGGTTCATCTAATCTTTAATATCTCTTAGTAAGAGGATATAGAAGGAAAGACAAGAAAACATTCTTAAGCTCCTTTTCCTTTTTTTAATTCAATCTCAAGTTTGCAGATAGAGAGGCAATAGGAATCCTTGCATTTTATTCATTTGTGAATAAAAATTTATATGATTATTATAAATATCATTTCTAAATAAGTCACCATATTTCCCTTTCAAGGGACTCAAACTAAATAATATCAATATAACATATAAAATGGAGATAAAAGAAGAGACACCATATCAAATGAAAGCAAATCATATACTATTTATGATATTGTGGACAAGCTACTAAATTAGGAGTTAGAAAATCTGGGCCTAATTCAGCTCTGCAACTAACTTTTTGTATGACTTGGGGCAACTTACTATGTTTTATTGGTTTCCATATCTTTGTGTACAAAATGAAGATGTTGAACCATATGTTCCTTGTTTTTAGTATTCCAAAATGTGACAAATTCGACTATAGGAAAATAGAAAGGTCATCTATTTCAACTCTGCATAAAAGGCAGGAATTTCCTCTATAACGTAGCTGATTTCCAAGCCTCTGTTTTATGTTTCTTATATTGGAGAGCAGGACAATATTCAAAAGATCAGATCCAAAGCCCATCAAAAATAATTTTTAAAAAGTTTTGCTATAAATTGAGTTACAATGTTTAATGATATTTTCTGCTACTGACTTAAGGTGCTTTCTTTTGTTGAAATCATAAGAAAAAAGTATATTGACTCTAGTTGACAGAATAATGGATCTGCAAAGATGTTCACCTCCTAATCCGTAGAATCTGTGAATATGTTACTGTGACCTCACATAGCTAAAAGGGTTTTCCAGATGGGACCAAATTAAGGCTCTTGAGATGGGAAGATGATCTGGATTATCTGGGTGGGCCCACTACAATCACAAGGGTCCTTATATGATTAAAATAGGAGGCTTAGAATCAGAAAAAGGAAATGTTATAACAGAAGCAGAGATTGAAATGATGTACTTTGAAGATGGAGATAGGGACAACAGTCAAAGAATGTGGGCAGCCTCTAGAGGTGGACAGCTAAGAAAACACTTTCCCTAGAGCTTCCAGGAAGAAATCAACTCTTCCCACATCTTGGCTTTAGTGTTTTGAGACTTATTCTGGACATCTGCCTGAAAAACTATAAGACAATACATTTGTGCTTAAGTCTCTAAATATGTGGCGATTTTTCCCACAGCAATGGGAAACTAATACATTGGCCTACATGATATTAATGAATGTATAAAAATGAAAGTGTAAAAACAAATGTGAGTCAGTCAAATAATGCTATAGTCTACAGCTGTGACTTATTAAGATCAGAGAGCCATTGAACATGAAATTACAGAGTGGGGTTGGGGACTGATATTTATGAAAGAAATTTTATAATATAGAAATGAAACTTGCATATTGGATAAGACTAATTGAATTACATAAGTTTTTATTTCCATAGTTAATGTTTATAAGATATAAAGTAAGGTTTTTTGGTTAGGTAAAATCTGCCAATAGAATCTCATCCTCAGTCTGTAAAGAACAAAATGAATTTCATTTCATATCTTTACCAGCACAGAACTTTTAAAAGCTTTGATGCCAAGCTCTTTCTATGGCTTTGTAATCTACCATTTTTCACTGTGTCAGTGAAAATACTGATAGACTACCTGTGATTCAGTAAATGACTCATCTCTGCCTCCAAATCCTCTTTCTTATCCTCTTCTTTCTCCTCTTCTTACTTCTTCTTCCTCCTCCTTCCCTTCTCTGTCTACTTCTCTCTCTCATCTTCCTTCTTCTCTTTCCTCATCTACCTCCAACTACTCTTTCTTTTCCTCTTCTTCACCAGTTAAAATTTGATCTATCAAAACATTAGCACATCCTCAGTTCAAAGCAATTTCTTTAGAGAATCAACACGTTACCCAGTAAGGACACAGCAAACTTATGATGATTTTGTGGCCATTCCCACAAAATATGAAAAAGAGTCTCCTTTTATATACTGTTGAGGAAAAATTTTTATGTTGTTGAGTTTGCTTATTTAATTTTAAATAAGATTTGTTTTAGCTTTAAGAAACTTGTAATATGAATAATTAGTCTAGAAATAAGTTATTCTCCATAGTCTTGATTATATCATGTGATAGAATAGGTCATTAGCATACATATCATAATCATTTTTTTACACATATTCATGCTTGACAGTAGTCTAAGAGCTTGAGATAAAAGACTTTTTAAAAAGGTATAGTTATTGCCCCCCAAAATAACTATTTTACATTGGAGGATCTCTAAAGGTATATTAATAACTTAGGACTGTATGAGTTGTCCAATAGCAGAGACTCCCAGTATAGGACACAAGTAGAGCATAAGGAATGGATATCAACATCAGAATGGGGGGTGGGGAAATGAGAGAAATTTTCCTGGAGGAGGTGGTGCTTAAAGGAAAATCAGCCAGGCAAGACAGAGAAGAAAGGGTATTCCATTAAAAAGCAAGACATATATGGAGTCGCAGAGATGTGAAATAGCCTCGAAGCATTGAAGAGCTTCTTTATATGAGTTGTGCTCTTTGATTTCTAATTATATTGGAATCAGGATCAACTGATGCAAAGGGGAAAAGGAGAGAATGTGTCATGGCATTAAATGGTACAAAAATGAGTACTCAAATGTTCCAAGAGTTGACCTCTTATTTTAAGTCTTATATAGATTTAAAATATACCTGAGATTTAGTTCTCTTAACCACAAAAATGCACAATGATAAAATGAACAAAACACAAAACAGTATATAGATATAAAGAACTGTATTTATCTCTCTATATCTATTCATCTATCTATCTATTTCAATTTATCTAGCTAGCTAGCTTTGTGACCATCTATCTATTTTAATAAAAAATATAAAATACTGAAAAGAATCACAACTTATATCTTAC
The DNA here is from genome assembly GCA_004026745.1 of Myrmecophaga tridactyla. NCBI lineage: Eukaryota > Metazoa > Chordata > Mammalia > Pilosa > Myrmecophagidae > Myrmecophaga > Myrmecophaga tridactyla. The sequence continues at coordinate 17,659 of PVIY010005665.1, read as the reverse complement.
TCCAAGATCTCTATGATATTGCAGAAATTGAGTTCTCAGCCTTGTCCATATCATGACTGATTGGATCCCCAGTTTAGGCACGTTCTTGGTCTTGATGCCTTCTTGTGGGTATAAACCTGTTATGAATGGGATTTCTTGAAGATGTTATTTTAGTTGAGATGTAGCCCAGAGTCTATGTAGGGGCGGCTTAATTAAGATTATTGGAGTCCTTTATAAGCAGAAGAAATTCAAACATAGAGAGAAAGCCATGGAGAAGAGCCAGAATTGCAAATCAGCAGAATCAGAAGAGAAAAGAGAGGACATAATCATGTGATGGGAACGCAAAGGTACTCAAGGATAGCCGGCCAGCCAGAAAACTACCAGCCCTGAGAGAAATAAGCCTTCTAGCTTCTGAAACAATGAGTCAATAAATTCTTGTTATTTAAGCCAACCTATTGTGTGGTATTTGTCATAGCAGACTAGTAAACTTAAGACAAGTAGTGGCTGATGATTCTCTGAATTGTGGATGGCATCACAACTACCATTCATGAAAATTATTATTGTTACTCATTTATTAAAATTGTTGTAAATTTTTTATAACAAGCCTGTTGTTAGGATGGTTTATTCCAAAGAAATGATCTTCTACTATATTTTCATCTGTTGCTAGATGATTCTGGCTTGGTTAAATTGGCCTGAATTTGGCATCACCTAAAATTTTTAATCAGGCTGAATGTTGATTTCAAATTCCTTTTACCAATTATTTTTTTATTATGGTTCAAATTGTATGCATCTTGGGGTAAGAGGAGTTTCTTTCAGCTTTATTTTTCTTTTTCCTTTCTTCTTTCCTTCCTCACTTCCTTTATTTCTTCTGTTCATTAAAAAAATACAATAAACTCCATCATGATATGAAAATTGGGGCCCAAAAGTTCAAATCATATAAAATCTGTTGACATAGCTAAGATAACAAGATGACTATGGTGAGCCTGATATGGAAGTTTGGAGCCAGTCACTGATTACATGAAATCTGCATTTTTAAGGATATATGCATTAAAGATTTCCAATATATCTTTAATGTCTGCATGTGTTAGCACTATCTAGAATCTAGAAATATGGCAGTGACCAACATGACAGAAATCTCTGCCATAAGGGAGTTTATTCTTTATTTAAAAAAAACAAATAAACAATAAATATTATATGGAGGGAAAAACAAAGCACAAAAGAGTAGGAGGCAGTGTCATGTTGTAGAGTGGGGGACAAATCATCAAAAAGACCTCACAGTAAATGTGACGCTGAGCAATGACAGAAAAGAAGTGAAATAGTGACCCACAAAGATATCTGGAAAAAGAGCACCTCAAGCAGTTAAAATTTTGAGTACAGATTCAATAAAGCAATTGCGTGTACAACATGTTTAAGAAAAGGCAAGGAGGTTAATCAATGTCAAGTGAAATGAGCCAGAAGGAGACAGAGGAAATGAAATCAGCATTTTACTGGAAGGGTGGATTATATGCATCCCTGTAGATGATTTTAAGGACTCTGTTATGAGAAGATAATGTGGATTTTGAGCATAGCTATGACATGATACAATTTATTTTATAAAAGGATCATTTGGCTGCTATGTGAAGAATTTATTTTGGGAGGCAAGGAAGAAGTAGAGACACCAACTGGGATAAAATAACTAGATGGGTGTTGAAGGTGACTAATAGAATTTGCTAATGAATTGGAAGTTTGATATGAAACAAAGGAGTCATAGATGAATCCAAGATTTTTTACTTGAGCAACTGGAAAGAAATATATTTATTGAGATGGGAAACACCAGGAGAAGTGATTGGGAGTTCAGCTTTGGACATTCAAGTTGGAGATAACTATTAGACATCCAAATGGAATTGCTGAATAGATAGTGGTATTTAGAATTCAGGGGAGAGGTAGAAACTGAATATATCATTTGAGAGTAATCAATATGTGGACATTATTTAATCTTCTGAAAGGAAATTCCAAAGAGAGTTCTTTTGTATATAGAATAAGCCTATCCACTAACCCTCAAATATTTAGGAGCAAAAAAAGATGAGGAGAAACTAGTGAAAAAGATTGAGAGGAAAGCCATGAGGTAGAAGGAAAACTTGGAGAAGTTATTGTCCTGAAAATAATGTGAAGAAAGTGTCTCACATAAATAAATTACCTATGATCTAACTCCATATTGGTCAGGTAATATGAGAATTGAAAATTGATCATTGTCTTTAGAAATGGAAATCATTTGTTATTTTGGCTAATAGTTTTAGTTGTGTGATAGAGAAAAATACTCATGCTAATAGATTCAAGGAAGAATTAAGAATAACTGGAAACAAGAAACATACATAAGACTTTTGAGAAATTTTGCTGTGAAGAAAAAATGTGGCATACCTAGAGGAGAATATGGCATCAAGAGATGTTTATTTTTGCTGATATCTGAAATGTGAAAAATAACACCATGTTATAATGCTGATTGGAAAAATCCACAAGAGGTTGTTTTTAAATGAAAACACAAATAATTCCTCTATAGACACCTGGGAAGACAGAATATTGATGGCCATGTAAATAGAAATGTGGGAGCATGTGTAAGAATCCTCATATTTACTTTCATTTTCTCAGTGAACCAGGATGCATGACTATCAGCTGAGAGTGAGGATGGGTTATTGGTTCAGAGAAGGACAAAATCATGTCCTGGAAACCGCAATTAGCAGCAAGGAAAGCACAGCTTTTCCACTGTTGGGTTCAATGATACTGGAGTGTCACAAAGGGAACAGACTCAGCTTAGAGTGCCTTAGGGGAAGCTGTGTCCTCAGGGAAGAAATAGATTTCTAAGAAAGTAAGAAAGGGAAACTAAGTTTCAGAGAATTACGTAGACATGAGGAAATATAGACTGAGTTTCTCACATGTTGTGGTCTGCATTAAATTGATAAGCAATCTTTCCTGTTCATTGAAAACAAGTCTGAGTTTCTCCCAGGAACTAGTAATTTTTTCAATGACTCTCTGAGAAGCTTTAGCCAGCCCAATTCTCTCTTGATGTGGAAAACGTACAAAACCATCAATTACTTGGAGGGAATTTAACACAGATTATAATTGAAAGAGGGAAGATGCATCTTTCCCTTCCCTCTTCTCTCTAGGCCAGATATATCCTGGATCATCACCTCAAACTCAAAGGATGACTCATCCATCCATTGAGTCTTTGAAGTGACTGTGGTATAACCAGGAAAGAAAGGCAGAGTTGACAGAAAGTGGGGCTGTATGTTTTAGCAAGATTGGGTCATGACTACACTCAGAAAATTCACTTGGAACATTTTAAAAATACTACAACAGTTAGGTTGGTGACTGAGGTAGGGCTATCAGCCTCAACATGGCAATTCTCACAAGTCTAAGGAAACATATTGTTTCAGTCCCAGAAAACACATACAGGAGAGCTGGGTTCACTTTTGTTTCTTTCATAAATCCCGAGACTGAAATAAAATATGATTTCAATATATTATATTAATAGGAATCATTTTGAAGTATGTTATATTTAGCAATTTATTTCTGCTCTAGCATATGCCTAAACTCACATATGAAACTCACATATGGCCCTTAATCTATTATACAATGTCTTTCTAATTATCCAACAAGTATAAAAGAAGAAAAATGTTAAGTTTAGCTTTGTGTGACTAAAGCAAGAAAAAAAAAGATATATGTGATATTTGTCTCATTTCACTTGCTATGAAATGACATTTTAATAAAGTAAAAAAAATGCGTGTAGTATAATAAAACATTGATGTTGAACTAAAAATCTGGAAATGGAAAAATTAGTGTGCCTTGTGTATGTGGTCATATTTGTATTTGAGTATGGAACAGCAAAAATTTGATCTGATAACTACTAGAGAGTAAAACCTCAACAGTTGGAATTTTAATTCTAGAACAAGTAAGTGAACACCAGGAATAACAAAAAGTATTTTTAAATGCAGTTTCATTATTTCCAAATCATATCATAATCCAGGTTGATGCTGAAAATTTCATTCAAGCTGTTGCCTAATAGAAGCCTTTAGAATCTTAAAAATATATTCGATGACTTTCAAAATATTCTATCAATTAAATGAAATAGTGATATAAAAATATTTTCACAAGTGATTTAAATTCACCTGGAAATCCTGGTCACACTATTTAAGAAATCTTAAATACTTACTTCCTTGCTTCTTTTTTCCATTTCTTCCTTTTTTTGTACAAAGAAAATTTCATTTTTAACTTGTTTTACAATTACATATGGTCCAAATGAAGGGAAACTACAATGAATAACTTTTATGTTTGAAATTGCAACAAGTAACTCTTCTTGTTTGAAGCATATTTCTCATGAAATCTCTCGTTTTCTTGGCAACATAATGGGGCAAATAACACCTACATGGGATCATGCAGAAGTTCCATAAGCTAGCATTCTGAAACACTGAGTCCACTGCCTGCATTTAGTAGTACTAAATGAATGGTGACTCATTTTCCAGTAAATTAGTGTTAAAAATATATAATTTGTTCTGTATATCCTACTTCTTCATTAATGTGCTAAATCTGTAACCTGGCATTATTCATTTATTTCATTCATTCATTTTACATTATTCTCAGTATATGTTTGGCAACACAAAAAAATTAAGATGCTTTCCTTTCATAAATTCTCTGTCTGCTCCTAGCTCTCTTCTCATAAAATTCACTATTTTTAGTTTATCTCTTGAAGCAATAGTATTAAAGTGTTTATATTTGCAGGGCCCAAGGCCTTTCTGTACAGAAAATGCTATGCCTGTGAGGATAAATCAAGAGCAATTATTAAAAAAAAAAAAAGAAAAAGACAACTAATGATTTGCCATGAAGGCTGATAAACGAGGAGTAGAAGAAAGCATCTTTAAAAGTTCTATCTTGAATCACTTTCAGATCATCTTCTGATCTCTTGAATACTGTGTGATGGTGTTGAACATACTTTTCATGCAGTGAGACAGAATTGGATTAATTAATGACTTCTAAGTTCTCTTCCAATTCTGAGAGATCAACAAATCTTTGTTAAGCACATGTTCAGTTCAGATGTATCAGATCCTATATTTTACCTTGTTCGAATTCTCTGTGTCTGTTTTCATGTCACATTTGGTATTTCTCTAAACCATGTTAAGTGCTCAAGGAAAAGAGAAATACCAGCAGATTTAAACTCCAATGGCCTTTGGCTGGTTTCTTTAGCAAGGTGGAATATCTCAAAGATCTCAAAGTTTTTAAAGATGGCAGGGTAGAATAAAATTAGTTACCAGTGCATCTGAGAATTTTTTCCAACTATTACAGTAGAAATGTTGAGAATAAGGAAGAGTTGGCTGAAAACTTCAAATGAATATTATTTAATCACAAATCTTTTAGATCCTTCCATTTTAATAAAAGGTATTAATACTAACCATAGTGAAGTATTAACACATATTTACATACCATTAAAATTTCCTGAGTTTATTGTTACCCAGTTTTCATTGAAAACAGTATTGATAGCAAATTACTCAGGTTTGAATATACCAATATGTCAAACCAGATTATCCAAAAGCTAAACATATACATAGCGGTTCCCCTTTCAACATTGTATTGATAAATGCAACCTATTATACAATTATATAATTTACTAATAATGATTGTTTAAAGAATTTTAGTATCTCAATAAACATGGGCAGAATTGAAAAGTCATTTTTCTTGGAGCCCAGTATATACCTTCAATTATTATTATTACTTCTTTTTAGGGGGGTGCATGGAGGGAATGGAACCCGAGTCTCCTGCATGAAGGGCCACCATTTTACCACTGAACCACTTGTGCACCCTAATTATTGTTTTTTAGTTTAGGGAATATACTTTAATGGTTAAAATCTTTCAGTACAGAGTTGAAATTGATCAAGGGTTTCTATTTATTAGCAGAGGGACCTTGAGAAATCATTTCACTTCTACAAGCTTCAACTTACACCTGGATACATTTAAGGTAAAATTAAACCTACCTTACAGGATTGTTTAGGAGGCATATGAGACAATATTTTCTGGTAGCATCTGGAACACAGTAAAACAGAGACACCTAGAAACACTAATGTCAGCTATAGCCTAATAGCTAATTCTATTATTGGCATTGGTATTTTTATTATGCGTATTGGTGAGCAAATACCTCTTTTTAGGTTACAATTCTGTAAGCCCTCTCCATTTGTGCTTTCTACAAGGTGGAAAAGGCGTGGGTGGCACCAGAAATCAGAAATAGTCTGTCCGGTCCTGGGCATCTGTCCAGCGGCCAGGTGGTAACTACGATCCACCTGGATCCATGCAATTCTCCTGAGGCTAATACTAGGTCAGAGCCCCTCAAGCTGGGCTTAAACACAGGAGTTATTTGAAATTATTTAAACATATATTAGGTAAATTTATTTTAAAGAGGAAGGAAAAAGCTAACAAATACCCAAATCACTAATTAAAAATCTACTATGTTGTGTCCTATTGCTCTTCTGAGGAATTCTATGTCTTAATCTGATGTGTTTTTCTGTCCTCTCCTTATCAATTTTTCAAAGAGCTTAAAGTGTCTTACTGGAATTTAATAATGTCCACTTAATCACTTATCTGCCTTTGTTACTCATGTCTCAAATCCATAAAAACTAGCTTTGCTTTCCCCCGTACTCTTTCCTATGTTGCTATTATTTTATGCACTTTCTCTTGTCTCTATATGTTATTTTCTTTTCCTGAATATTCTTTCCTGAAGGTAGTACACTGTGTAACGTGCTACATTCTGCTGACTTCCTCTCACTTTTGCTTTTTCTGACCACCTCTTTCTGTAGGGAAATAACAATCTCTTATGGAAAAATTATACTATTTGTTGTGTTTCAAGCCTTAGTGATAAGTGGTTTACCTTTGCTGCATCAGTGGTCATTTCTAGTTCCCAACGGCATTTTGCTGACTGAATGGGACTATTTTTATCCTGAACCATCATTGATATTTTGGCAAAAAAGACTGACTGTAAGTCAGAAAGTCACCAGAAAAATGGTTCTCTTAGGAAACCCAGCAAACTTTTTCAGATGATTTATGGATTCTTCTACAAGCAGCAAAAATGACACATTTCAAAAAACTGAAAACTTTCTCTAAATGCAGTTACTATGGATTCTTCAATGTCCACAGGATGTGGCTTATTGAGAGCAAATAGCATCACTGCACAGATGATAAGCTTAACTTCCTTTTTAAAACTAAAAGCATGCCTGTGGTTTGATATGACCATTAGCTTCTATCCATGGGACAATGCAGGGGTGCCACTGTGCCATTTTAAACGTTACTCTAAATGTTATTTTGACAAGATTCACACCACTACCCCCAAACAGCAACTGTTTGCCTGGGATTAACCTGAGCATGGAGTCAATTTCAGATAATTAAAATAATTTGCTTCCTGTTGAGCAGGGAGAATTACATGCTTTATTTTCATTTGCGAAGCCTCTCCCTCCATAGAGCACATAATGATGACCTTAGACTGGCTTCCATTAGTTGGATTGGAGGTATAATAAACTCACAATTTCCACGGCAAACAGAGGCTGAGCAAGGGCTTTATTGACATTACCAGGAGTAGCCTCAACCATACAAACAGCAACAACAAAAATATGAAGTTCTGTTGAATCTCTTCTTTTGTGCAAGGTAGAACGAGACACCCTGAAAACACAAGGAATTTTGTTCTCATTTCCAATTCATCTTTCACTCTGTTCCAGAGAAGTGCTTCAAAAGCATGCCAAGAACAGTACTTACTTCAGGAGACGTACTTTCGATCTGTAGACACAGGACTAATAAAAAAAATAGGCAGATAAATAGCAACATGACCTAGTATTTGCAAATTGTCAGTCAGGAGATTGGTTTAGGCACCAGGGAAGAGGAAATTGTCATGTTCTATAGCATTAGTTGGCCATTTTAGTATTAAATTAAAGCAATGCCATGCACCAAAAAACAAAACAAAAATCCATACACACACAGACACACACAAAAGAATCACAATAATGAATTGACAAAACATGGTAAGCCCTTATCATGTGGATACAAGAAATTTCCAATGTCATCATAGTGGCACAAAGATGGTTATGAAAGGAGAACCACTGTCATTTGTTCAAAATAAAGAAAATGAAGGAGGATATTGCTGGAGGACCTAAACTTCCAAACCCTTGAGGCACGAACACAGTGACTAAAAAATTATAGAACTGGTAAATGATAACAAAATATTTAAATAGTCTGCTTATGGTTCCTAAAAATGCTTACCTATAAGGAGATTTTAGCAGACCTATTTATCCAGCCATTAAATAGTACTTTCTTGCATTAACTTATTCCAAAAACCATTAATGAGTAAAATGTTACTCATAGACAAAGAAGCATAAAACATAGACCCAGTGGATGAGGGTGAATATCTGAGAAATAATCGCAAATATTATCAAATATTTTCTGAGCACCTATTACGTGCCAGACCCTAAAATTTTGTTATGGTATCAAACTAACAATGGAAATGAGAAGGGCTGATTATCAGAAAGTCAAGTAAAATATCATATGCATGCAACATAATCTGGGGTTTGAAACTGTCCAGAAAAGAATTTAGCAAGTGAAAGAAAAGCCTTGAACCGCAGTGATCTTTTGTAATGTTGGATAGTACAGCCTGTGTGATTTCAAAACCTGAGGGAAAACATTAAAGCAAAGCAAGTTTATTTTCCATCCACTTGTCGTATTAAAACCTCTAATAAACCCAAATTTTCTTCAGAATAAAACTTCGTATTGTATGTAAGATCCTCTCACTGTGACCCCATCTTGCTTTCTGGCCTACTTTGACACATTTTGCTGTTGTCTTACCAAAAGATGCACTATTCTCAAAACATTTATGCCTTTCTGAGTCCTTGTTCCTTTGCTTCATGCTATTTGTTTTGCCTAAAAGACTCATTATCTCACTACTCTCTAACTCTCAAAGCCTATTGGCCCATTATGGCTTCACTCAGCTATTTCTTCTTCCCTCAGACTGAATTAGCTTTTCTCTTCTATGGTCCTAAAGAACTACTTCCACTTCTCCTTCTCCCCCTCCCCTCCCCCTGCCTCCTCTTGAAGGAATGACACTGACAGATCTGTAAACCCTGTTTCTGTCGTACATATATAGTAAGTTCAATAAGCCAAGCAGCTTGTTCTCCAAGTGAGAGCTTTTCATCATAGAGTTGGTTTTGGCAAAGAATTGAGCTTATAAAACAGAATGCAGTCCTTCTAACAATAAATGCATGAAAGCCTTTTTCAGTAGTTGTGGATCCTTTATAAAAAGGACCTCACCTGAGAAAAGTACTGGATCGTGCTTCAGAAACACTGAAGTTCTAGCCATGGATCCACATCGGTGACTATGTCAGTTAAAAGGCACTGGACTTTTAACTCATCTCTAAAACCTTTTCAGATCAATATTTTAAAGGCTAATCCCAAGAATTAGCCAATGAATGATAATACACATTTTAGCTGGTCAAGCTAATCCACTGGAAAATGCTATTGATCAAGTAGCAGAATAGAAGAATTTTTAATGTCAAAGATCAGTGCAGTGGGATGAGGGTGGGGCACATGGGAACTGTATTTTTGACATAATTTTTCTGTAAATCTGCAACTTTTCTAATAGTAAAACAAGATTGGGGGCATGGGTGGTTCAGTGGTAGAATGCTCGCCTTCCATGCGGGAGACTCTGGTTCGATTCCTGGACCAGGCACCACCACCCCCTCCCCTCACACACACACAAAAATCAATGCACTAATTTTCAGTTTTGCTACAGAAATGCATGAAGAATAGCAGAGTCTATGACATTATCATAAATACATTTAGTCTTGACAAAGGCACAATTTCCAGCATAAACTGAGGTTTTATTATCCCTCAAGGGCCCCAGTGGGTCAAAAATACCAGATCAGAACAAGAAACAGTAGGTGCCAAGTCACCATTACTTTCTCAAAGAAAAATGAAAGCAGGACAATTAAATGCAAAGGCTTTGAAACAAATTGAGCAATAAACCTAGCAAATACAAGTTTTGCTACACTATTACAGAACTGCAAAGTGAGAAAAATCCAATTGAAAAAAGAATTATGAACTATTTACTGAGCATATATATATATGTATCCATATATACATTCTAAAATGTTTAAAAACCAAACAAAATTAGAGTATCAACCTATCTGAACATAAACTCCTTGCAAGAAAAATATGAACTTTGTTTTTTTTGGAATATGTCCCATATTTCTCACAACTTGCTCAATAATAAAGGAAAATATATAAATAAAAAACAGTCGGGCCCGAGCTATCTTTTCCATCAGCTCTACTTCCTGATCTGTAGTATCATCATGGACTTTTAAAAGCAACACTAAAGGCTGCTCTGATTTGGCCTCAAAAACAACTTTCCTATTGAAAACAATACCAATGAACTCCAATTGAATCACTTATTCAATTCAATTCAACTAGTGTTTAAACTGAATGCAGAGAAAGCTTCGCTTCACTTCATGAAGTTTTCTTAAGTTCGTTTTGGTATTTCTGCATCTTTATAAACCATTAAGAATGCAATTCGACTGTCAAAAATCTGTCTACAGGTGGGTCTTTTTTCGATTTGCAACAAGAAAATGATTTTACCAGAAGGAGGGGAAGAGACTTGAAAATGCAGCTCTTGTATTCTGAAGTACTCACAATCATGTTCTATATAAATACCCTTTTATAGTTTGCAGAAAACAACTGAAAAGAAAATACTAGGGCCATCCTAAATCCTAAAGTATATTTAAACAATCACCAGTTCTATCATATTGGCATCACTGATGTGACATAAATCTGCCCTTTCCCTTCCACTTCTGTTACCACTGCTCTTGCTCAGGTCCTTTCACCCATGAGAACAATAGATGCCTATATGTCTCCCATCCTGTATTTCCTTAGTACATCCTCAGCACCTCCCTCAGCATAAACTTGCCAACATCTAAAAATGTAATTATTCCAGAATCCTACTCAAAAGTCTTCAAAGCATTTTCAGTACTTAGAATAAAATTTAAACTTTTATTCACGGAATATAAAAGCCTTCAAGAGCTGATCTTACCTGGCTCATATCCTGTCCCTCAAGTATTCTGCACATTACATACAGCAATAAAATCCAAAGCATGATTTTTTGTCATGGCTTTCTATATTTTCCACATGCCATTACTCATGAAAGGAATAACCTCCACCCAATGTTATTCTGCTTTGCAAAATCATACACCACAATTCAAGTTTCAGCTCAAATTATTTCTCTTATGTGAAGCTTTCTCTTACTCCAGCAGAAAAATGGGGAGGAGGGGTATTCTTTTCTCCCTTTATATTTGTGAGCCTCATTACAAAAGCTAATTTATTGTAATATTCCCAATCATGTTTATGTTTGCCTCTCCACTAGAATGTGAGGCTCCTTAACTCACATTCAGAACTCTGTCTTCATTATTTTTACCCCCAAAGCCTGGCAGAATACAAAACAAGGAACAGGACGGTAAGTACTAAGTAAATATTTATCAAAGGAGGAAGGAAGGGAACAAAGGAAAGAAGGAAAAATGAAAGGAGGGAAAAATGAAGGAAGGAAAGAAGTAATTCTTTAGCAGGGAATAGTTTTTAGGTAAAGATCAATGTTTTTACCTTCTCCTTACTTCTGCCCAAATTCTCAGCCCAAATATTTTTTTTCATAATGATATCTGAAGGAAATAAATACCCAGAATAATCTTAAAAATAGGAAAAAAAATAGAGTCTGTTATCACAAAATGACAACCTGTAGCCTGAAGGGTGCCTGATGGGACCCAGAGGAAATCCACATGTCAGTCAACCACTCCAGCCTAGACTTCCCCTGCTGACTTAGTGATAGAGATAAGAAGCCTCTTTTTTAATACCTTCAACCAGGAACAACACTTCCTTTACCCCAGTCCCAATACCTTCTCATAGCTCTGACTCACTTATTCTCACAATCGTTCTGGAATTGACATCCTCTCCCACTTCCACATAGACATAGCCTAGTGATGGTGCAGAGAAAAAATAGCACAAGTGGGAAAATCATTACGAAGGCAAAACCAGCAAAGATTTATACTCAAGAATGATATTCTGCATTGCTAGACCTATAAATAGAACAAAAAATCCTATCTAGAGTGTCAGAATTGGCTGCACATTATTGAAGCCTGAATAAGACCGGAAGAAAATGGGTCAGTTAGATGAAGTAAAAAACCTATGTACCTTGACTCAGTCTACAAACCTTTATAGAGGACCTCTTTGTATAGGTCATTGTGCTTGTTCCTTTATGAGAATAAGAAGAAAGGCAAGACATAGCTTAGCTAGTTTGTAACTTAGCTCAGTGAAACAACAGTACAAATAGTCCTGTCATGCAAAGACGGCTTATTCTTGCCTACTAATACTTTTGCCTACAGAGCATTGGAAGAAACAGAGAATCTGTAAATTGTGGAGTAGAACCAGGAGGAGCAATAAAAAGTCAGGAAAAGCTCAGTGTAGCTGCTCCGACCCTTCACTTTCTGGTCTTGGTGCTTTTTGATTTTGCTTGACTTCCTTGGTATCCTTACTCAAATTCTACTAATCAAGAAATTTGTAGTAAACATGTCAGCCTTTAAAAGCTACAGTTATCTCTGAGAATGGCTATGAAGCTACTGCTTTTTGTTCATGCATTACTGGAGTTTATACAATCATGTAATATCCTTCCTATCACACAGAAGTGATTGAGAGATTGGGCCAATTTGGTGTAGGAAGAGGAGGAGGATCTAACTTTAGGGAAATATGAGGACACAGTAGCAAGTTAGAGTTAGTTTTATTTTTTTCTTTTCTATATAGGATAGCAGAAGTTTATGGAATATATGTGGAGATCGTGTTCAAAAGCCAAGTTTTCCCCAAACAACAAAGAAAGGATGTCTTCTTTCATTATGTTAAGTTTCTTTTCCTCAGTGATACTCTGCCTCCCAAATCCAAAATTCAGTGCTACACATTATCTATAGTATAGATTAAATCTGACCCTGTGCGTTAATCAGAAAACGTAAGCTCCCTTTGTAACATAATTTCTATAAAAGCCATTTTCTCTGAGTTCCAAACAACTGGCTTGGAAATCTCTTGAAACTAAATCCATTATAATGTGGCGTTTCCTCCACCTCCAATAAAGTAATTATATATAGGATGTCATAAGACCATTCATGCTGGTGAAAGATATATTGTGGATAGAGGAACTATGAATTCATAGGAATAGGAGATTTTTCAAATATGTGAAGTCACACAAAGCCATATATCATCCTTTCAAGTATGCAGGCTCAGGGTGACAGAGCAGGATGGCAGGTCCCCTTGTTTTGTTGCTTTTGCAGGCTTGTTGAAATCAATGTGTTACAGAACTACTGTTAAATGAATAAAATAAACCACTGTCCAGTTGTTTTCTTGAAACTTGGAACATGTAAAAGATTAAGCTAAGGATCATCTTTCCATGCTCGGCCCAAAGGGAACAGGCAGCTAACCTTTAATCCAAACCATCTGTGCTGAAAGGGAGGGAGATGGTGGCAGATACTGGAGAGCTGGAGGGGATGTATGACATGAAGAGAGACTGACACCCAGCATTCACTCAATCTCCTCTAAATGAAGAAGAATTAGATTTATACTAGTCCTGTTTCTCAGTATATATCAGGTTAGAGAAACACAGTCTAGGGGTGGGAAGGAGTTCTGTACCCCCATTGGTACAACACTATAACACCATTCCCAAGATACTGCTTTTTCTTTTGACAAGGACATTTCTAGGCCATGTCCTTAACACAGATGGTGTGTATCCTCTTGTTTCTTGTCATTTCTCCTCCAATGGCTAAGAGGCACATGACAAGGCATGACCTCGACCAGCCATCTTGGACTTAAGATGGAAGCTATGTATAATGGTTAGCAGAGCCCTCTATTACTAGCCCTTGATAATTAATCTTTTGACTACAGCATAGTTCAGAACAAAACTTCTATCTTGTTTAGGTTAGTTGTATTATTCAGAATTATCTAAAGAAGCTGAACCAACTGGAAAATATCTGTAAATATTACGAGATTTTATAATATTTATGTGGGGATGCACAAGTCCAAATTTCCTAGGGCAGGCTGCAAACTGGGAACTTCAGTGAATGCTTTCAATGAATTTCACAAAAGAAACTGGGCTGGCTAAAGTACAGATAGAAATTCTCTCTTCTGACTGCTGAAGTCATCCTTCTCTTTTTAAAGCCTTCACTTGACTGGGTGAACTTCTCTGAAGGCCATCTCCTTAGTTGACTGTGATGTAATCAGTCATAGATACAATCAACCTTCTGATTTTTTAAGTCCAAGAATCAGATGAGTGCTTGCTTGACCAAATAACTGGACTACACAACCTGGCCAACTGACACATGAACCTATCATACCAGGGTATATATTTTTTTGTCTTTTTGATACAGTAACTTTGATTGTATTCTAACATAGGCAATTAGGAGCAAAATAATATACAGCACATAGAGGTTATAGTATTTGAGTGTCTGTCAGAGTAAAGTGGGAATTGTTAGTTTTAAACAAGGAAGACATTCAAGAGTGGATACTAGGAGAGGGAATAGAACTCAGAAACAAACAAATAAAAATTGGTGAGTGATTTGGATTTAAATGGCAATTGAAGTATTGGGTACATATCAGATCCCCAAAGATGGGGTAAAGAGGCAGGCAAGGTAGTGGCCAATGAACAGCTTGGAGAAATTTCAATATGAATGGCAACTAGTGGCAGTTAATAGGCAAAAATGATAAAGGAATAGCCAGAGAGGAAGAGAAATAAAGTGCTAATGAAATAACCAGACTTGCCCTCATTTCCACAGGAGATATTCAGAATATTTCCCCTTTGGAAATTTATATTTTACTTATTTTTACATGTGAATTTCATCCAATTATCATATATAAGAAATGTATTAACTGAAACTAGGTTAACAACAAAAGATGAAAAGCATTTGAAATATGTATAAAGCCCTCAAATCTCTGAAGCTCAATTTTCAAAATTAAGCTCTCATATCAATTTATTAATTGAAAATATGAGAACGTCAAGATAAAATCTCAGGAAAGACCTCCTGATGCTTTGTTAGGCATAAAATAGAATGTCAGGGCTTACTTCTTGTTCCCTTGCTCTGACTAATTGGTTTTCTGTCATCTTTTGCATTCTGCACACACAGCTCAGCATACCACTTGAAAACATTTTCCTGCGAGCTAAGCCTTTTACCTTCAGTAAGTGGATACCTACCATTCAGAGTCCTGGAAGGAAACACATGGCAAACTCAAACAAGCAAAGTTAATGTAGGATTCATTTACCAAAGCTTGACAGGGTTAAGGGAAACCAACAAGGGACTAGCAGCAGAACAGAGCAGCTACTTCTCTAAGCCTAAACAGAGAAGGGGAGTTAGCAAATACTTGAACTAGAGAGACACATACCTGTGGGAGAAAGTCACCAAAAATAAACTAAGGCTTTTGGTAATGGTACAGAGTTTGGGAACAAATATATTGACTTTACTTTCCTCCTGCTTTTTAATGTCCAAAGAATGTCTCCCATTGACCAAATCCCATCAGAAGCCAAGAGATTTTTTAACACTCCCTAAGCCCAAACATATTATAGGAGATGAATGGAGAGTGGCTCTGGAGGGGTACATTGAAAATATATACCTCCTCACTATATGGAAGCTTTTAGTTATAGTGAAGTGAATATTATAAATAAATATGCTGTGTATCCAAACTAAAGATAAAGTAGAGTAAATCGAAGGTATAGACAATGTCTTGGCGTTTCCCCAGAATGAGACATTCATGGTTCTTGGTTTGATACCCAGTGACTCCAAACTCTGCATAAAGACATAGGACATCTGGTCTTGGATGTGTCTGCCAGATGGTGTGGGATGCTCAGAAATCTAGATAGCTAATTTTGCACAATAACTGCTTCTAATAGGAGTTTTATATTGAAACCTCTGACATTCTTTTACTAGCAGTGCCACTGCCAAGTCTAGCTATAATAAATGCACATGATTGAATAGCTAATTCTCCAGAAATATCACTTTTTTCTGTCTTCATTTGAAATCTTTGCCCTGTTCAACAGCCCACATTTGAATTACACAACTATTATCCTTTTGATTCTTTTCTGCCCTGAAGTGTTAGTTCACATTAGCCTGGACATATACATGATATCGTACATTCACCTCAGGGCATCTGAAGATACCTTTTTTTGCCACAAATAACAAAAACACCATAAACTAAATACTGAGGAATTTCCAACTACCTCATCTGTATTTTCCTGAAGTCCTTTAGTGGCCTTTAAACAAGATCCACTAAAAAAGTATCTGCCTGTGCAATTCTCCCACCTTTTAAACCTCATCCCAATTTAAACAGATTTTGAGATTTCTTCTCCCTTGAAGTCAGCACATAGCTTTCAGTCTCTTGTATTGATCAATTTGTAGACTCAGAAATGCTTCTTTATATATGTACCCACATGGCAGGACATACCCATCATTTAAATGACAGAAACTCCAGGGATAAAGAAGGGGATATGGCAAAATGCTTTCCATCTTACTCAGTTTATATTTCCTCCCTTATCTTTCACCAATTTGCTTTAAATAAAAAAAAAAGTGAATTGGTCCCATATAATGGCATGCTGATGTCCTTGCATTGAATTTTATTTTCTTTCAAACAATTGAGAACAAATTCCTTGGTCTCTTCCCTTCAATATGAAAAGCATTTCAATTTGTTTTCTAAAACTGAATGTCCAGAGTTACAACTATTTGATAATGGTGATGGTTCTTTCAAAGTTTTACATATCTAACCAACAGAAATAGGAAACTGTTGATGAATGTTTCAAAACATATTGGATTCTCCATGACTGATTTTCTACTTAAAATACTTCATTTATAAATTCAAGAAAATGTATTCTACTCTAAATTAAAGTGTTTCCCATTTTATAACTGTTCGGCAGTCCCCCACCATCATAAAAATAGATTGGAAACACTATAATGTGGCATAAAAATTCCCATGCTTTCGTCCCATTTTGTCTCTTGTTTTTACATTCTACCATGCACTCCAGCAGTACCTGAAGTTATCCAACATGCTCTTTCTCACACCTCTGTGTTTTGGTACTTGCTGTTCTCCTGGCTTGAAGTATCCACACCAAGCCCACCCTTGGGCCTTCTTCCACATACATTTACCCCACCCCATCACCACATGCAATGCATTTCCAGACTAATTTAAGAATCCCTTCTACAAAGGCTTGCTCAAGGTCAACTAAATTCAGAAGATGAAACAATCAGTGATCAGACATATGTCGATGAAAGTAAAAGCCATGAAATCTGGAATAAATTTTGTTTAACTATTGAGTGATTAGCCATATGTGCCAGGCATTCTTGTATATGGCAATGTGAAAATGAGTAAGACTAGTTTATCCCTCTAGTTTGCTCCTTGGTGGAATAAACTCATTATAAAATCAATATTTACAACACATATTGATAAATTCTATGTCAAAATTGTAAGAGAATATAAAGTGAAACTTTAACATTCCTCAATTTCAATTATGAAATCAGTGAGGCAGATGACAGGATACTAATATGTGTATAGGGCAGAACTCCAATCCTGTACGTTGAATTTGCAAAAGGGATAAATACAAACCTCCTACATCAAATTCAAGGCT